>CM039138.1:20550439-20629387 GCA_022036555.1 Microstegium vimineum | reverse complement strand
TCTGAACTCCTTTGCCTCCTCCACTGGCCTAGTGATTAATTTCTTGAAATCCTTTATGGTTCCCATTAATGTTCCAAATGAAAAAATGACAGTCCTAACTGGTACCATGGGTTGTCAAATTGGCTCTTTACCTTTCACCTATCTGGGTCTTCGCTTGGGTTCCTCTAAACCGAAGATTGATGAATTTGCTCCTCTACTAGATACAGTTGAAAGGAAACTCTCGGCTAGCTCCACCTTCCTCTCCTTTTCTAGCAGAGTGGAGTTTATTAACTCGGTGATCACCCCCACCATTAACTATGCCATGTGCTCTTTCAAGCTCCAGAAGGGAGTAATCGAAAATATTGACAGAATTAGGAAACAATGTCTTTGGAGGGGCAATTCGGCTAAAAAAAGAGGGGGCAACCTGGTGGCTTGGCACTTGGTCCAAAGGCCCAAAAAATGGGTGGTCTGGGGATAAAAAATCTAGCTGTTCAGAATGATGCTCTTCTTCTGAAGCAAATTCATAAATACTATGAAAAAGTGGACACCCCCTGGGTTCAACAACTTTGGTTCAAATACTATTCTCATACTGGGCCCCACATTCATAGAAGGGTTGGGTCCTTCTGGTGGCGTGATGTTTTCAAGCTTAATCATTTATACCAAGAAATTACTACCTGTCTTTTGGGAGATGGTTCTTCGGTTCTCTTCTGGAGTGATAAATGGGCTGGTCCTCCTCTTATTGATGTTTTTCCCAATATTGCTTCTTTTGCTAGGGTGTCTGATCTATCAGTTAAATAAGTTACTGAAATGAGCAGTCTTGAGGATCTATTCCACATTCCTTTACCCCAACATGCCGCAGTTGAACTTGAGGCTTTGATGAATCATATTCAGGATTATTCTTTGACTAAGGATTTGGATAGAAGATCCTTCTGTTGGGGTAATAACATCATCAAAGCAACCTCAGTTTATAAGCTTGCCTTTCAAAGTCTTCAGGTTCCAGTTACTTTCAGTTGGATCTGGAAATCAAAAACTACTCCCAGAGTCAAGTTTTTTGCTTGGCTGGTGCTTCTAGATAGACTCAACACGAGAAGTATGCTTGCTAGGAGGAATTTCAATGTTCAACCTAATATTTTCTGTGTCCTTTGTGATGAAGACACTGAAGAGCACATCAACCACCTGTTCTTTGACTGTCCTTTCGCCAAGCGCTGTTGGGACAAAGCGGGTATTGACTGGTCTGTTGATTCTAATATCAATAGGAAGATCATTCGCAGCCGGCAAGCTTCAAGTTTAAATCATTTCTTGGAAATATTCATGCTTGCAGCTTGGGAACTTTGGAAAATTAGAAACCGACAAGTGTTTGATGCAGTCCATGCCACCTTTGTTAGATGGCTGCAGAACTTCAAGTTGGAAGCTGGCCTCCAAAGCCATAGGATGAAAGATATATGTAGATAGAGTTGTTTTCTTGCAATGGCTCGATGACCTGTAATTTTATTTATTTCCTGCCCCCCTCCTCCCCCCTGTAAGTATATCCTTTGTACCCTCCTTTTTATTAGTTTTATAAAATCTTTTCCATGGGGAAATCCCCCATGGTTTTTTGCGTCAAAAAACAGGGTATAGCACCTTTGGCTGATACTCTCAAGTATAATGCCTTATTCATCATACGAAACCACATCCACCTAGATCTCAAAGCCGAGTATCTGATAGAAGAGGATCCCGTGTTCTCTGGGAGGCACTTCAGCATTTGTCTGAACAATAAAAGGCAGTCCTTTTGCATGAGGCTACACATGTGTCGGTGCTTTGACCCAGGGGGTCAATCACCAACTAGTGAATTTGTGTATTGCGTGCTCCCTCTCCCAGATGTGATGCAAGAAGAACACAATATTTATCCTGGTTCGGGCAAAAGAAGGCCCTACGTCCAGCGGGGAAGGATGGATTGTATTATCTTGCACCGACGTGCTCGTACAGGGGGGGTACAAGCTGGTTACAAGGATGAACTCGAGGGAGGTCGAGGCCTAGAGCTAGCAGTGCTATATTAGGTGACCCGGATGATTGCTTGAGATGTTGATCAAGCAATTGGTCGATTGTAGGGTGTGCGGAAGACTTGCTGTCTTTGGTTCTGGTGAGAGTTCATGTGTGATTGCGGGTAGAGTCGATGATCGTCTCTTGTCCCATGTGTCATCTGTGTCGTCTCTCTCTCTCATTCTCTATTATCCCAGCGTCCCCTTTTATAGGTCAAGGGGAGGCTTAGGGTTACAGGAACCTAGTACATATCGGAACGGGAGACATGTCCGTGCGCCATGCTTGCGATGAGACGTCGATCGCTGTAGCGGCATGTTCCTTCTGTACTTCCGATGTTCCGAGGTATGGTGATGGCAGACTAGTCGTCGCCGGGCAGTATGGCGTGGAACCTGCGAGTTCCATAGTTGAAGCGGGATGGATTGGACGGGTCCCATGCCGCAACAGTCGGGGATGAGGATCGAGCCCCCGGGTCGAGGGGTATCGAGGCCTGCGTGACCTCGACGTATCCCTGAGGACGCAGTCGAGGGCTACCTCACCCAAGATTCGAGGGGGTGCTCCGTAGCCGAGGCATGGCTATAGTAGTTGTACGGTCGACGGGTAATCCGGGTAGGGGTGATGACTTGACGGATTTGACCAAGGTAGTGAGCACCCATGGCGTTAGGCAGGGGCGGATTCTAGCATAGGATCCCCCTTCTTCCCATACCGGGAGTAGGTGAGCTGATCGAGCCTCCTGTTCGGGGGTCCTTCGTTCGACCCCTTGTCCGTCATTTCGAGGGGTTGAAGTCGAGGGGGGGGGGAGGATCGACCTCTCTCCGCCATTCGAAAGGTAGAGGTTGGGGGTCGTTCGTTCGACCCTCCCTCCGTCGATCGAGGGGTCGAGGTTGAAGGTCGTTCTGCCTTCCGTCCCTCTGATCATGGGCTGGCCCATGATTTGGCCACTTCTGTTGGTGGGGTAGGCCTCCGCCTGATGGACCTTCCTCCATTGCTCGGTCGACTGTTGGGTTTCGCCTGGATGTTTAGGCGTTAGATTATCGTGGGTTAGGGTACCCCTTATCTTTGTACCCGACAGTAGCCCCCGAGCCTCTATGCGGATAAGAAGAATCCACATAGGGGCTTTTGGCGATGATCTGGAGAGTTAGTATATGGTTTGATTCTCCGCGGGGTGCGCGCGAGCGCACCCCGCGGGGGTAGCCCCCGAGGCCCTTGAGGAGTGATTAAGGACTCCTCTAGGGGCTTTGATTTGCGTCTTACCTTGGGGAGCGATGTTAACTGGGGTTGTAGCGCCCCATCGAGGGGTCAACCCGGTTTACCAGGTCTCGAATGTTTTCGACCCTCTTTCGTCGAGGGGTGCCGTGCGTAGTCGAGCCCCCGAGCCTCGTGCGGCTGGGTTGTTGCTACCTCTTAGCATCCTTCCCACGGATCCTTGCGCTCGGATTGTGAGTCGAAGAGCGTCGAGCTATCCTTGTTTGGATGAGCATCGAAGTCCGCTGTGAGCTTGTAACTGGGAGATCCAAGCGAGGACTCGTGCCCCGCTCGATAGGGGTCGACAGAAGCCCTGAGGCGCCCTCATTAAGAGAAACCGTATGGGTTACCAAGGTACTGACTCCGTTCACTAGGAGTCGGTGGCTCGATGCCTCCCGTCGTGTGGATCCTTCGGTACTCCCAGGTTTTGCCTTGGATATGTCCCGGGGGGTCTCAAGAGTTCGTTCTCGAGCGGGGCTTCGTATTGGCTCCCCCTGGGTCATCCCTGACTCGGATTCTCGAGGGCGGCTGTTGAACCCTGTTCGAGGGCCAGCCTTCGGCCCCTTGAGATTTGAGGGTGGACCGAAGTCCGTAACCCTGGGTCCTCCCTGACTTGGGGTACTCGAGGGCGGCTGTCGAACCCTGTTCGAGGGCCAGCCTTCACTCCCTCGAGATTTGTGGGTGGATCGGAGTTCGTTTTACTTCCCTAGGAAGGAACTGCTCGAGAGTGGTTGTCAAAACCCTTTCGAGGGCCAGCCTTCGCTCCCTCAAGAGCTCGAGGGACGGGTCGAAATCCGTTGTTTACCTCCAAAGGTAACGCTCCACATTCCCTGTCGTTGGTCGTGGGCCGCGCCTTTTTAGGAGATGTCCCTTCGTCTGCGCGCGGCGGGCATGGAGGGCGGCGAGAACCCCGAAGACGCGACAGGTGTCCCTTACCCTATGGATCCCTGAGGGGAGTTAGGTGGGCGCATTTAATGCAGAGACTTACCTGCCTTTTCGATGGATCTGCCCGTTACGCTTCCGTTCATATATATACGGGGATAGGGCTTTGGCTCTCTCACGTTCGCCATTGCCTTCCCCGCCTCCTTCTTTCCCGCCTTTGCCTTCGTCGTCCTCTAAGCTTCACATCTGCGCGCGCGAGTAAGGAGAGGAAACGATCGGGAACGCACCTTCAACACCTGTCTCCGAGCGCATCCGCTTCCCCGCTGCCATGGCCAACTACACCCTGCGCAGCCCCGACGACTGGCTCCCTTCGACGGTGACCACAGAGCGGTTGGGAGAGCTGGTGGGGAGCGGCCTTCTCCGGCCTATCACTTCGGCGAACCGACCGGAGTGGATGGCGCCGTCGGAGTCGGATCACGAGCCCAACCCACCAGAGGGCTACGTGGTCAGCTTCGAGGCCTTCCACCGGGCGGGGCTGGGATCCCCCCAACCGTCTCTTGCGGGGGATCCTCCATCACTATGGCATGGAGCTCCAACACCTCTCCCCCAATGGCGTCTCCCACACGGTGGTCTTCACCGCCGTGTGCGAGGGGTACCTGAAGATGGAGCCGCACTGGGAGCTGTGGCTTCATCTGTTCGAGGCGAGCCTGTTCCATGCCTCGGCCGGAACTGACCAACGGAGGATGGTCCGGGCGGGGTGCTGCAGCATCGGCCTCAAGAGGGCCGAGGACTGGATCTCGGTGAAGATCAAGTCGAGCCACGCGGGGTGGCACTCCGGGTGGTTTTACTTGAGGAACGACGACGGCTTGTTTGCCCCTTACACCGGGAGGACAATTGAGTTGAAGCCCCCCAACTGGAAGTACGACATCCCACAGAAGAAGCAGAAGCGCCTCGACCACCTGCTCAGCGCGATCTCCCGCCTAAGACGAGAGGGGCTTACGGTGGCGATCGTCGCGTCGGCTTTCCACCAGCGGCGGGTCGTGCCGCTGATGGCCCGCCCACTGCGCCTCGACGAGATGTGCCCTAGGGTGGATCTCAATGGGTGCCGTCTCACGGAGGACGCGTTGCCCCTCGAGAGGGTGGTCCGTTGGGTGTGTGCCTCCTTCGCCGGTGGGTTCGAGGTTGGACACATCGCCAGCATCCCCATGGTGCCGAACCGGGGCCACATCGAGCGGGTACATCGTTTCTTCCTCCGTTAGTGTCCACTTGTCCATCTTGCCTTTTCTCCTTTGCATGCCTCCTAACCGCCTCGCGTCCCTCAGGGGAACGTTGTCTTCCGGAAGTCGCGGCCACCGGTGAATGAGGAGTGCAACGACTCCCAGGTGAGACGCTTTCTGGCCGATCAGGCCAAAAAGGACAAGGATGCGGCCAAGAAGGACAAGGGCAAAAAGGCCCGTGAGAGGACGGAGTGTGACCAACGCCGGTCACGGTGGAGGCAAGCCGGCCTCTCCTCGGAGGAGTCTCCCTCGGAGGAGGATGAGGATGAGGAGTCAAGCGGTGGCGAGGTTATTAAGAACAGTGGCGTGATGTAGTAGCATCGGGATGCAACCGTTACTTCGAGTCTGACGGATGTCACCTTTGTGCAGGAAGAGGAGTCGGAAGAGGAGGAGGAGGAGGCGCCCGCGCAAGGGGCGACCGCCGGTGGTGGAGTGGAGAGGGGGTCGACATCGAGGTTGGCCCTGACCGCTGGGACCGAGTCGGGCGGCGAGCGCCCCGGAGCTTCCCAGAGTGAGGTGGCACGGCGGACGCACAACCGTTCGTCGCAGTCCCCGTCGAGGGGTCGATCGAGCGCGCCTCCGGCCCCTTCTCGGTCCGACGCCCGGTCGTTGGACCCGTTGATCCAGGAGGGGTCCTTGGTGGTGGCGACGAGGACGACATCGACCCCCGCCAAGACTACGACACTGGCAACATCGACGGCTCCCGCCGTGGGCAGCGGTCGTGGAGGCGGTGGGAGTGGTTCCCGAGGCGCCGCTCAGAAGCCCTCGGGTGGCTCGAGGTCTGCTGGTCGGGCCCCCATGATTCCGCTGGGGTAAGTTCCTTCTCCTTAGGTTTCGAATTTTCCTTGTATACATACTTTGCGCTTACCGTCGCGAGCGTGTTCTTTTCTCAGGGTGAAGCGGTCGTTGGAGGCTGCATCCCCTACCCCGGCCAAGAAGCTGAGGGTGGAGGCTGCGTCCAGGATGGTGGCTGGAGACGGCTCTACTCGCATGTCCCCCTTGACCCTCACCCCCAGCGCGGGGTGGGTGGGTGGGCGGGAGGCGCAGGAGGTGTTGGTGCGCGGGCGGGCGCAGTTGGCCGCGAAGCAGGCTCGAGCGGTGGACTAGGTGGGTCGATCCGTCGCCTCGACGGGATCTGTCGAGCGGGCGGGCGAAGCCGCACTTACCGCACCGTCGGGGGAGGTCGCGCCTGCGACCTTGGTGGGGACGGGGACGACGCCAGCGGAGGTCGTGGCGGAGGAGGTCGAGCCGGAGGGCTCGACGGGTGCGGGACCAGCGCTAGAGGCGGCCGTGGCGATGGGGGTCGAGCCCCAACCCTCCGCTGAGGTGGAGGTGGTGGGCCTGACCGCCACTGGCGAGGAGGAGACCCCGGAGCAGCCGGCGCCATTGCGGTGGCCCGAGAGCCTCGCGACACTAGAGGCGCGCCAGCAGCTCGAGCGCGAGGAGAAGGCGCGACAGGAGGGAGGCGTACAGCTAGGCCTTCCTCCTCCTCAGTCGGCATTGTCTGAGGGGGAAGATCGTGCTGCGGCCCTATCCCTCGCGGTTCCGGCTGCCCCTTTGTCGGGCGTGGGAGAGGCGGCGATGACGGTGGAGGCCACTGATGAAGAGGTGGCTGAGATGGTGGCGGAGCTGGTGGACCCAGCAGAGATGGCCGTGGCGACGGCTCCCCGGTCGGAATAGGAGGGGACCATCGTCGCAGCGCACGGGAGCGGTGCGCCAGACGTAGCCATGTCCGAGGCATTAGCTCGGCCTCATCTCGAGGTGATCTGCCCTCTAACTTAGTCGACGTGGAGGGAGGGGACCGTGGTGAGCCTGCAACATTGGGTGCTAACGTGTGTTTTCTTCACCGCGCAGGGTTATTCTCACGGCGTGGACCTCTTCCGCCTAGAGGCGATGACCCGAAGGGGCCGGCGACGGCCCTGCAAGATGGCTCTGAGGCCAGGAGTGCCCGGCTTGAGGGGGCAACCTCCTTTCCCACTCTGGCGGAGCGGGTGATGCTCCACGGGGGTGACCGCGAGATGCGCTAGGGCATCATGCGGGAGGTCAAGCAGAGGATCGACCGCCGCAGCAAGTTCTAGGGGCAGGAGCCCCTCGAGCTGGCCGACCCCCAAGACCCAGGGCGCACCTTCTTCAAGCTCGATGATCAAGCCGAGCTCGGGGAGTGGGAGCACCTGGAGGAGTTCCGGGCGTGGCCTTCCCATGTGGTACGCGTGTCGGCGGAGGTTGCTTCCATGGATTTGTACCAGGGGATGGAAGTAAGCCTCGTTTTCTCTCTGATCTTGCTTGGGTCATTTTGCTATTCTTTTCTGATGACCTTCCTTTTTATCCCTATCAGGTGTTGAGGGCGAGGTCGTACGATAAGTCCCAATTCATCCTCCGGGCATAGGAGCAGCTCCCCACCCTCCGCACATTGCTGGAGAGGGTGGAGGTCGAGGTTGCCCAGGCGAGAGGCGAGGTGGCCACCGTGCAGGGGGAGGTCGAGGCTACTCGGGAGGAGGCCTCTTCCTCGCAGTCAAGGGCTGAAGCTGCCTTCAAAGAGGTCGCCGAGGCTGGGCAGGAACGGGACGCCGCCCGAGAGGCCCAACGTAAGGCTGAGGAGGAGGCCGCTGCGCTAAGGGAGGAACTGGTCCAGGCGACGGGTCATGCCCGACTGCTCGAGGGCGAGTTGGCGGAGGCGGCCACCAACCACGCCTCTCTCGAGGAGCAGGTCCGGGCGCTGCAGTCGGGCGTCGAGGCCGTCTCCCGGGACCGCAACGCGCTGAATGTCGCGGAGCAGAAGGCGCGGGTTTGGATCGCCATCCTGGAGGAGGACGTGGCTGCCAAGGCGAGGGTCCTCGAGGGCACCGGTAAGGTCATCGAGGAGCTCCGGGCTGAGAAGGGTGACCAAGCCACGGATCTCGCCGACGCCGCCGCCGACTCTAGGAGGTCGAGCAGGCCTACGTCACCCTGGACACGCACACCCAAGGTGAGCTTTCTAGCACTATTGCTGAGCTTGCTCGGTCTCTACCCTTCCCCTGTTTTTGGTTTTGACGGAGTTCCTTGTTTGTTTCGGCAGCCCTCGAGGAAGATAAGGCTCGAGCCCATGAGGATCTGGGTAGCCTCCAGAGCCTCCACTGGGCGGAAGCGGCCCTGAACGAGAGGCTCGAGGGCGCCATGTCCGCCTTCTGCAACGACATGGGGGTCGAGCCGGAGCCGGCGGTCGAAGGCAATGCGCGAGGAGACTCCCTCCTGCGCCGCTTCTACTCCATGACCCGAGCGGTGACGGAGCAAGTCCGTGCTGTTCTGCACGTGGGTGTGAAGTGGGCGCTCGCGGTCGTCCGCTCGGGCTACTCCTACGACCTCGACGTCGTCGCTCGTGGGTTCTTCGTCGACCCGGAGCTGAGCGACGAGGCTAACGTGGTGAGATGCCACGAGCTGATCGAGGCCGCAGAGGTGCCCGGAGGAGAGCTGGCGAAGCTCTTCGAGCCTGAAGTTCTCCCCTTGGCGGATGGAGATGGCGGTGGAGACAATTGAGGCCTGTGAGCCGAATCTGGACAAGAAGGTCCATGTAAAATAAATTAGTTCTGTGTCAAACCGATGTCGATCCCTTGAGGGCTTTGAAACTTTAATGTGCTTCATTTGCAATGCATGTGTTTTTATCTCTCGAGTTGTCCCTATTTTTTCTTGTCCGGGCTGCTTTTTAGACTAAGTGTTCGATGCGTGCTCGTATCCTTCGAGGGGGGAGGAGCGAGTGCAGGTACCTTAGCTCGGAGGCGTAGGAGAGCCCCCGGCTCGACAGCCCTCGACCCTTATGGAGTTCGAGGCGCTTTTTGCTTAGTCACGGAGCGTACTTTTGGCAAGGATGGAAAGAGAAGCGTCGAGTTTTGGAAAAAACGTTCAGGTTTTTTAGAGACTTAGGGAGGGGGGTCCCCCCTGTTAGCCCCGAGGGAGGCTTGACTTTGCAGGAGCAGAGTCGAGGCTACCTCAGAGTCATGAACGAACGTGAAATGTATTTCAAGAACATTTTATTCATTCATGATGCGATAAATGTACATAATGTAGAAAATGTACGAGGCCTCGAGGCCTTAGGGGTAAAAGCGACGTAGCTGTTCGATGTTCCATGTGTTGGTGAGGATCTCACCCTCGCTGTTCTTCAGCTTGTAAGTGTCTGGCTTTAGCACTTCTGCCATGATGAAGGGTCCTTCCCAAGGTGGCGTCAGCTTGTGACACCCCTTGTTGCTTTGTCGGCGGCGTAGTACGAGGTCGCTGACGTCGAGGTCCCTTTTGCATACATGTTTGTCGTGGTAGCGCCGCAGCGTCTGTTGGTACCTTGCCGACTTGAAGAGGGACATGTCCCGGGCTTCCTCGAGCTGGTCGAGGGAGTCCTCTCGGACTGTTGCGTTGGCTTGCTCGTTGTAGGCCTTTAATCGAGGGGACCCGTATTCGAGGTCAGTGGGGAGGACAGCCTCGGACCCATAGACCAAGAAGAACGGGGAGAACCCTGTGGCTTGACTTGGCGTTGTTCTGAGACTCCATAGGACAGAGGGAAACTCCTCAACCCATGTCTTGTTGTGCTTGTTTAGTCAGTCGAAGATCCTTTGCTTGAGTCCCTGCAAAACCATGCCATTGGCGCGCTCGACCTGACTGTTAGTTCGACGGTGGGCGACTGCGGACCAGTTCACCTTGATCTTGTGGTTGTCACAGAAGTCCAGGAACTTTTGGCCGGTGAACTGCGTTCCATTGTCGGTGATGATGACATTGGGGACCCGAAGAGATGGATGATGTCTGTGAAGAACAACACGACTTGTTAGGATTGGATGTTGGCGATGGGTCGAGCCTCGATCCACTTCGAGAACTTGTCTATGGCGACGAGGAGGTGGGTGTAGCCTCCTTTTTCTTTCTTTAAGGGGCCGAGCATGTCGAGCCCCCATACAGCAAAAGGCCAAGTTATAGGTATCATCTGAAGGGCTTGAGCCGGGAGGTGAGTTTGTCTCGCGTAGAACTGGCATCCCTTGCAAGATCGAACGAGTTTGGTAGCGTCGACGATAGCTGTTGGCCAATAGAAGCCTTGTCGAAAGGCGTTCCCTACCAGAGTTCTTGGCGCCGCGTGGTGGCTGCAAACCCCCGAGTGGATGTCCCTGAGCAGTGCCCTTCCATCCTCGATGGTGAGGCATCGTTGGAGGATGCCGGTGGGGCTGCGTCGATACAGCTCACGGCCATCCCCGTACAAGACATAGGTTTTGGCGCATCGGGCTATGCGCCGGGCTTCGGTGCGATCTTCAGGGAGCTCGCCTTGTATCATATACTCGAGGTAGGGCGTGCGCCAGTCCGTCGAGGGGGTTGGTGTTGTGGTTGTTTCGGCGATCTCCATGACCTCTCCTCCGTTCGAGGGAGGATCGGTCGAGGAGGAAGGGTCGACCCCTTGGTCGAGGGTGGGAGCCCCGAGCCTAGGTCGACGGATGGCTTGTGAAGGTCCCTCGAGAAGACGTCGGGAGGGACTGTACCTCGAGTGGATGCGGTTTTGGCTAGCTCGTCAGCGGCTTCGTTGTACCGGCAGGCGATGTGGTTGAGCTCAAGGCCGTAGAATTTGTCCTCGAGCTTTCGGACCTCCTTGCAGTAGGCTTCCATCTTGGGGTCGTGGCAGCTCGAGGCCTTCATCACCTGGTCGATCACAAGCTGCGAGTCCCCTCGAACATCAAGGCGTCGAACCCCGAGCTCGATGGCGATGCGCAGACCGTTGATGAGGGCCTCGTACTCGGCTACGTTGTTGGAGGCGGGGAAGTGGAGGCGGATGACGTAGCGCATGTGAACCCCTGAGGGAGATATGAACAGCAGTCCGGTGCCTGCCCCTGTCTTCATCAGCAACCCATCGAAGTACATGGTCCAAAGCTCGGCCTGAACCTGCGCCGGGGGTAGTTGAGTATCGGTCCATTCTGCAATGAAGTCTGCCAATACCTGAGACTTGATGGCCTTCCGAGGGGCGTAGGAGAGAGTTTCCCCCATGAGCTCGACCGACCACTTGGCGATTCTCCCAGACGCCTCCTGGTTCTGGATTATCTCCCCGAGGGGGAAAGACGAGACCACAGTAATCGGGTGGCCCAGGAAATAGTGTTGGAGCTTGCGCCGAGTGAGGACGATGGCATACAACAGCTTCTGAATGTGGGGGTATCTCATTTTGGTCTCGGAAACTACCTCGCTCACGAAGTAGAAGGGCCTCTGAACTAGCAGGGCGTGTCCTTCCTCCGCCCTCTCGACTACTATCGCCGCGCTGACTACCTGGGTAATTGCAACAACGTATAGCAAGAGGGGCTCGACTGGGTTTGGAGGTACCAAAATAGGTGGCGAGGTGAGCAAGGCTTTGAGTTTAGAGAGCGACTCCTCGGCCTCGAGGGTCCACGTGAAGTGTTCTGTTTTCTTAAGGAGGCGATAAAGGGGGAGGGATTTTTCCCCGAGTCGTGAGATGAACCGGCTGAGGGCAGCAAGGCACCCTGTGACCCTTTGCACGCCTTTAAGATTCTTGATCGGCCCCATCCTAGTGATAGCGGTTACCTTCTCAGGGTTGGCCTCGATCCCGCGCTGGGAGACTATATACCCTAGGAGCATGCCTCGAGGGACCCCAAAGACACACTTCTCGGGATTTAGCTTTATATGTTTTGCCCTGAGGCACCCGAACGCGATTTGAAGGTCCCTGAGCAGGTTTTCGACCTCTTTGGATTTGACTACGATGTTGTCGACATAGACCTCGACGGTCGGCCCTATGTGGCGTTCAAAAACATGGAGCATGCATCGCTGGTATGTGGCGCTGGCGTTTCGCAAGCCGAACGGCATCGTGAGGTAGCAAAACATGCCAAAGGGGGTGATGAAGGAGGTCGAGAGCTGATCGGACTCCTTCATCTTTATTTGGTGGTATCCAGAATATACATCGAGAAAGCAAAGGGTTTCACATCCTGCAGTGGAGTCAACTATTTGATCAATACACGGTAATGGAAAAGGAACCTTAGGACATGCTTTATTTAAACTAGTGTAATCTATGCACATTCTATCCTTTCCATTCTTTTTCTTGACAAGCACAGGTTTTACTAACCACTCAGGATGTTGAACCTCCTTGATGAATCCGACCTTCAAAAGCTTGTCGACCTCCTCCCCGATGATTCTGCGCTTCTCCTTGTCGAAGCGGCGCAGCCGTTGCTTCACCGGTTTGGATCCGGCTCGGATGTCCAAGGAGTGCTCGGCGACCTCCCTCGGAATGCCCGACATATCCGAGGGACTCCACGCGAACATGTCAGTGTTCGCGTGGAGAAAGTCGACGAGCACGACTTCCTATTTGGGCTTGAGGGTAGGCTGATCGTCAGCGCCTTCCCATCCGCGCGGTTGGGGTCGAGCGGGATGGTCTTGGTGTCCTCCGCAGGCTCGAAGTTGCCGGCACGTCGTTTGGGGTCAGGGATCTCCTTGGAGAAGTCATCGACGGCCGCGAGGGTGGCTGACTCCTCGGCCGCCTCGGCGCTTTCCACGCACTTGACGTCGCAGTCGTAGGTGTGCTCATTGGAGGTGTCGACGGTGATGACCCCCTTGGGCCCTGGCGTCTTCATCTTGAGGTAGGTGTAGTTTGGGATCGCCATGAACTTGGCGTACCCAGGTCGACCGATGACGACGTGGTAGGTGCCGCAGAATCCGACCACCTCGAAGGTCAGTTCCTCGCTCCTAAAGTTCGAGGGGGTGCCGAAGCAGATGGGCAACTTGACGTGGCCGATCGGGAGTGCCTTCTTTCCTGGAACGATCCCGTGGAACCCCCCCGCACTGGGCAGGAGCAGGTTCTTCGGGATCCCCAAGAGGTCGAGGGTCTCGGTGTAGATGATGTTGAGGCTGCTTCCTCCATCCATGAGTACCTTGGAAAGGAGGGTGTTGAGTATGATCGGGTCGATGACAAGTGGGTAGACCCCTGCGCTGGGGACATGCTCGGGATGGTTGTCCTGATCGAAGGTGATCAACATGTGTGACCAGTCGAGGTATCGAGGGGCCTGAGCTCGAACGGAGAAGACCTCCCTACGCTCACTCTTGCGCTGACGCATGTTGAGTCAGGTCGAGGGTCCCCCGAAGATCATGAAACAGTCGAAGATCTCAGGGAAGCCCCCGTTCTTGCCATCGCCCCCGTCTTGTGGGTCCTCCTTCTTGTCATCTTTCTTGAGGTCGAGGGAGTAGAAGTGCTTCTTGATCATGCGGCAGTCCTCGAGCTTATGGTTGGCTAGCCCCTTGTGATAGGGGTAGTGCTCCTTCAGCATTTTATCGAAGACGCCCCCGTCTGGAGGGGGCCCTCGAGGCTTCTTTCGGTCTACCGCAACCATAAGATTGTCAGACTCAGCGTCGTGTGAGCCCTGCTGGTTCTTCTTCTTCTTCTTATTCTTCTTGTTCCTCTTGGGCCCCTTGCTCAAGCCGTCAGGCTCGTCGGCCTTGGCCTTCCCTTTGTCGGGGTCCCACAGAAGAACGTGCCAACGGCTTCTTCATCGGCTGCATAGTTGGCGATGATGTCCATGAGCTCGTTGGCGGTCTTGGGAGTGTTGCGCCCTAGTTCCCGCACCAACTCTTTGCACGTCATCCCGGCGACAAATGCCATGATGACGTCGTGGTCGGAGATGTGGGGTAGCTCGGTACGTTGCTTGGAGAATCACCGTGTGAACTCGCGGAGGGTCTCACCCGGCTTTTGCTTACAGCTGCGGAGATCCTAGGAGTTCCCTGGCCGCACGTAGGTGCCCTTGAAGTTTCCCGCAAAGATCCTGACTAGGTCGGGCCAGCCATGGATCATGTCCGGGGGGAGTTCCTCGAGCCACCTTCGAGCGGTGTCCGAGAGGAAGAGCGGGATTTGCCGAATGATGGCGCTGTCATTGTCGGAACCTCCTAGCTGACATGCCAGCCTGAAGTCAGCAAGCTTGAGCTCTGGCTTGGTCTCACCATTGTACTTGACCAGGCTGGCGGGTGGACGGAAACGACCCGACAAAGCGGTTCGCCGGATCGCCCTGCTGAAGACTCGGGGCCCCGGTGGCTCCGGGGATCGACGTCGATCCTCATCACTATTGTAGCGCCCACATCGATGGGCACTGTATCCTCGAGCCTCAGCATCACCGTGCCGGCGTCGTTTGTTGTCGTTGATGTCGTGTCGCGCGTCGCGCGGCTGTCGATTGTCGATGATGCGGTCTCGAGCCGGTTGCCGCTCCGTTCGGCCTCGAGGTGCCTCGACTTGGTGGACAGATGCTTCCCGGTCTTGATGTGGGGGCACGTCCCGCTGCTCGGAAGCTGCTCCTCTGCGCCTCGAGGCTGAGCTCTCTGCCTGCTGCACGGCCGCGGCTTGGAGGAGCCCCAGATTTCGTCTCTAATGCGCTGTGCTTGGGGCGTCGAGGGTGCCGGCATGTCACGGAGAAGCATCGCGGCTGCCACGACATTCTGGCTGGCGCGATTGTAGACGTGGCGCTCGTTAGCTCCTTCCTCGATGATTTGTCAATGGACGTCGCGGGCCCGGGCTCCTCCACCTGGTGGTTGTTGCTGATCTTGCTCGAGGGCCTACCCGAGCTATTGGAGTCGTAGACGGTCCTCCTCGAGCTTGGTGACCAGCTCTTGGACCTGCGCGATCTAGGCGTCCCGAGGTGGATCAGCTTCCGCTGGGATCGGGGGGTCGGCGGCTCGTGCTGCGGGGAGCGTCGACCCCTCATCTGGATCAGCATCCGCGGCGCCGGAAGTGTCGTCCTGGGAGTCGATTGCCTCGATGAGGTGGAAGCACTCCCGTATGGGATCATAGTCCTCATCGGGAGAATCTGGGTCGGGGCGGCTCTGGTAGAAGTTGGGGGAGGATCCCCTGCGCTCCTCCTCCAGTCGTTGCCGCAGAGTACCCCAGGTGTAGCATCCGGGGACAGGAGCTTGTCGCAACTCCGGGCGCTCACCCGTTGGAGGGGTGGTGGCAAGGCTCGTTGTTGCACGCAGTAAATCCCTTGGGAACTCGCGCTGCGCCCGCATCCTCGAGTCGATCATGGTGGAGAAGAGTCTAGCGCTGTTGTGGAGCCCATGCTGAAGTGTGCTACGCGGCAAGGAGAACGAACACTGTGGAGAGGCTGTGGGGGCCCTCCACGGCGGCGGCGCGAAGAAGTCGAAGTCAGGTCCGGCGAGGAATCCTCCTTTGACCCCAAGCGTGGGTCAAACAGGCTCCGAAGGGAGTGACTGTGTCACCAGCTGAGGACGGGGGAGTAGCGGCAGGTGTCGCGCCATCCACACGGCTGTGGCGGAGTCGTTCGTGCCTCCTCCTGGTCGCAGGTGGAAAGCGCGAGCGGTGGGACCGTCGCGAGGTCCTCCATGGCCCCGGTGTAGCGAGGCCGCTGCTACCCTCCTAACCTCTGGAGAGTATAACCATGTCGTGGCCAGGACCCAGGGATAGAAACTCTAGGCTCCCAAACCAGATGATGGTGGTGAATGGAAGTGGCGGGATGGTAGATTCCATCTGGAAGAGAAGTTGGGAGTTGATCGACACGCAAAGCCCCCTATCTGGCGTGCCAACTGTCGGTGCTTTGACCCAGGGGGTCGATCACCAACTAGTGAATTTGTGTATTGCGTGCTCCCTCTCCCAGATGTGATGCAAGAAGAACACAATATTTATCCTGGTTCGGGCAAAAGAAGGCCCTACGTCCAGCGGGGAAGGATGGATTGTATTATCTTTCACCGAAGTGATCGTACAGGGGGGGTACAAGCTGGTTACACGGATGAACTCAAGGGAGGTCGAGGCCTAGAGCTAGCAGTGCTATATTAGGTGACCCGGATGATTGCTTGAGATGTTGATCAAGCAATTGGTCGATTGTAGGGTGTGCGGAAGACTTGCTGTCTTTGGTTCTGGTGAGAGTTTGTGTGTGATTGCGGGTAGAGTCGATGATCGTCTCTTGTCCGTGTGTCGTCTGTGTCATCTCTCTCTCTTTATTATCCCAACATCCCCTTTATAGGCCAAGGGGAGGCTTAGGGTTACAGGAACCTAGTACGTATCGGAATGGGAGACATGTCCGTGCGCCATGCCTGCGATGAGACGTCGATCGCTTGTAGCGGCATGTTCCTTCTGTACTTCCGGTGTTCCGAGGTATGGTGATGGCAGACTGGTCATCGCCGGGCAGTATGGCGTGGAACCTACGAGTTCCATAGTTGAAGCGGGATGGATTGGATGGGTCCCATGCCGCAACAGTTGGGGATGAGGATTGAGCCCCCGGGTCGAGGGGTATTGAGGCCTGCGTGACCCCGACGTATCCCTAAGGATGCGGTCGAGGGCTACCTCACCCAAGATTCGAGGGGGTGCTCCATACCCGAGGCATGGTTGCAGTAGTTGTACGGTCGACGGGTAATCCGGGTAGGGGTGATGACTTGACGGATTTGACCGAGGTAGTGAGCGCCGATGGCGTTAGGCGGGGGCGGATTCCAGCATAGGATCCCCCTTTTTCCCATACTGGGAGCAGGTGAGTTGATCGAGCCTCCTGTTCGGGGGTCGTTCGTTCGACCCCCTGTCCATCATTTCGAGGGGTTGAAGTCGAGGGGGCGAGGATCGACCTCTCTCCGTCATTCGAAAGGTCGAGGTTGGGGGTCGTTTGTTCGACCCTCCCTTCGTCAATCGAGGGGTCGAGGTTGAAGGTCGTTCTGCCTTCCGTCCCTCTGATCATGGGCTGGCCCATAATTTGGCCACTTCTGTTGGTGGGGTAGGCCTCCGCCTGGTGGGCCTTCCTCCATTGCTCGGTCGACTGTTGGGTTTCGCCTGGATGTTTAGGCGTTAGATTATCGTGGGTTAGGGTACCCCTTATCTTTGTACCCGACAACATGAATGGAATCACCTCCGCATACATGATTTCAAATCCGTAGCTGAATTCAATCATGTTATGCACAAAATTAGCTCTAAGCTAAGATTTTGTTAAAAGGAACCATCTGATATGGAGAAAATTGAGAAGACATTGTCTACCATGCTTCCCGCTCACATGATCCTTCAACAACAATACCGTCAAAGGGGTTTTACTCTTTATTCTGAGTTGATCAAGACATTGCTTCAAGCAGAAAGGCATGATGAGCTCCTTCTATGGAACTCCAATAAGAGCCCTACGGGTTCCAAGCCTTTGCCTGAAGTGCATGCCAACACTCATAATAAAAAACAAAAGGGATCCATTCAACATGGTAATCCTGGCACCTCTTATGGAAGGTGTCGTAGTGCAAAGGGGAGAGACAATTCTAAGTCAAACAAAGACAAGTCCAAAACTTGTGAAAGGTGTGGTTGCTACAACCATCCGACTAAGAAGTGTCTCACCCCAAAGCACCTCATGGAATTATACTTGAAGTCCGTGGGACCTGGACACTCCAATCAAGATCAGTCCAACAAAGGAGGACAATTTGAAGCTCACTTCAATTATCTAGGCGATGCTCGAGGACGCTCCGCTGTAGCGGGACCAAGCAACACCAAGGCTTTGATGACAATGATAACAACAACAACAACATCATGATCTTAGAATACACTTATGAGGATATGTTTGGAGAGTATGCTTAGGCTTGGTGTTGTTTCAGATTTTTATTTCTATATGCCCACGTGATGTAATAATTCATATTTATCGTCATCACCTTTTATATTGTAATCATAAATATTTGACATCAATAATAAATAGAATCTATATTTATTCAAAATTTATTTGTTCTCCATTTAATATAGACTACACGGGAGTCAATCCGATGGAAGACGAAACGTGCCTGGTGGATAGCGGTACCACTAACTCTATACTTAGGGAGATCAAATATTTCCAAACTCTCACAAAGAATAGAATAAATGTTTTAACAATCACATGACGGGATGCAGTAAGAATAGGCTCCGGACGGGCCACTGTTAAGCTACACCAATAGTAATTGAGGATGAACTCTTGTATCTTGATTCAACTCGTACCCTACTAAGTTATAGAGATATCCAGAAAAATGATTTTCATATCGGAACTTGTGATGAGAATAACGAAGAGTTCCTTCTCATTACAAAGAATAGCGGATATGGCAAAGTAACACTTGAAAAAGTTCCCTCACTCTAGTCTGGATTGTACTATACTTATCTCAAACCTATACAACATATTGCGTATAAAGTAATTTTCTAGAATATCAATGCATTCCAAACTTGGCATGATCGCCTTGGTCACCCTGGCATAGGGACGATGAGGAAAATTATAACTAATTCTGTTGGTCACAATGTAAGTAATACAAAATTTCTCCAATCCTCAGATTATGTGTGCATTGCATGTGCCACTGGGAAACTAATTTTGAGACTAGGAAACTAATTTTGAGACCCTCTTACCTCAAAATTCGAGCCAAACCACTCAAGTTTCTTGAACACATTCAACGTGACATATGTGGACCTATCCAATCAGTGTCTGGACCATTCAGATATTTCATGGTTTCAATAGATGCATCCACGCGATGGTCTCATGTGTGCCTTCTTTCCACATGAAACCATGCATTTGCAAAAATAATCGCTCAAGTTATCAAACTAGAAGCTCAATATCCTAAACATCAAATCCAGTCAATTCGAATGGATAATGCTGCTGAATTTTCCTCTCGAGCCTTCAATGACTATTGTCAGGCCTTAGGAATTCAAGTTCAGCACTTTGTTCCATATGTTCACACACAGAATTGTAGGGTTATGAGGTTGCTATGCTAGCCAGAAAATAAAATTTTTGACCTTATAAACAAGTAACTAGTGCTAGTTATAGATCACGGGATCACCACTAGATGCACAGGTGCACCGGAGATGACTTGATGAAGTCGAATGCGTCGCAGCAGTGCAATGCAGCTACGTGGCCATCCGTCATGTCCATGCACGTGCAGATCGTCCGAGCAGGTCCCCGACTAGCTCCGACCAGCTTCCGACCGCTTTCGACCAGGTGCCGACCAGTCGCGACCACCTGCAACCAGGTTCTGTCCTTGTGCCGCAGATGCAACACCTCCGAGGAATCCCACACGTGTAGGGAGGAAGTGTCACGCCTTCAGACTGCTAGGTCCGCGAGGAGTACTAGGCACGAGCGTGGGGAGGGCGACGACGGCTGCCAAAAAGTTGTGGATCGACTAACTCGCCCCACGCCCTCCCCTTGCTTATATAGGCGTTCTAATGAGCTCCCACGTTGGAGTCCCATTAGAAACCCTAAACCTAGTCCAACCCAAATTAGGCTTCCAACCCTTTAAGTATGGGACCCTATGGGCTCACGTGCACATAGACATGGCATGAGTACTCCTACTTGACCAATAGTTGATAGCGGCATCTAGCAAGGCGTGTCAACTCCTATGCATACACAATGATCATATCAGACGAACCACCACAAAACTATATACATGTTATTCCTTTGCCTTATGATATTTGGTCCATCTTATAAGTTAACACTTAACCCAAGCATGACCATGCATTTCATGATCTAATCATTCGAGTGGTCTCTCTCATATGGAGAGTGGTAAATTCCATCTTGATTGACTATGTCTCACAACATGTTTTCCGACAAACCCAAAGGCCACCTTTATAACTACTCAGTCACGGAGAGTGTTTGGTAGTCCCTAAGTAGCTCGTTTCACATCTTGAGTACATACGACAATCTCAGATCTAAGGAAATAATGTATATGATGTGTATATAGACAATCTCAGGTCAGGTCAGTCCAACCCCATGTCCTACATGTGCCCACATTATTAGTTTGACATCTCTATGTCCATGACTTGTGAAACATAGTCATCAACTAATAATGTGTTGATCTAATATTCATGTGCATTCTAGCACGAACTCCGATCAGGGACAACTTTAGAATAACCATACGAGTAAAAGAGTTTCACAAACAATTCACATAATTGTTAATCGATACAAGTTGTATATAATGGATATTCATTGAACTTATAACATGCCATGGATACAAGGAAATACAATCATCTCTATGATTACCTCTAGGACATACTCCCAACGGTCTCCCACTTGCACTAGAGTTAATCTCAAAGATATCTAATACCCATAGTTCTCATGTGTGCCTCATGCTTAGGCTGTGGAAGAGCTTTTGTCAAAGGATTTGTAACACTCAAATCCGTATGTATCTTGCACATCTTGATCTCATCTCGACCAACGAACTCTCATATGAGATGAAACTTCCACAGTACATGTTTGTTCTTTTGGTGATTCCTAGGCTCCTTAGCCTACGCAATCACCCCATTGTTGTCACAATGTAGATTCAATGGGCTAGACGCATTCGGAAACACACCAAGCTCAATGAGGAACCTCCTCATCTAAACACCTTCCTTTGCAGCGGCATAAGCTGCAATGTACTCGTCTTCTATTGTAGAATCAGTCACTGTCTCCTGCTTGGAACTTTTCCATCTTACAACACCACCATTTATTGTGAACACAAAACCTGATTGAGACTGTGAATCATTTGCATCAGTTTGGAAGCTGACATCGGTGTAACCATTTACAATGAGCTCCTCCTCACCTCCATAGATTAGGAACACATCTTTAGTCCTTCTCAAGTACTTAAGGATGTTTTTAACAAGCGTCTAGTGACTCTCACCTGGATTAGCTTGGTACCTGCTCACAACAATTAGAGCATATAAGACATCTGGGCGACTACATATCATGGTGTACATTATGGAACCAACGACCGAAGCATATGGAACCTTACTCATGTGCTTCTACTCATCAGTTGTCAAAGGACACTGCTTCTCGCTAAAACGCATACCATGTGACATAGGCAAGAACCCTTTCTTGGATTGTTCCATGTTGAAACCGTTTCAATACCTTGTCAATGTACGTATCTTGGCTTAATCCTATAATCCTCTTTGATCTATCTCTATAGATTTTGATTTCCAAGATGTATGTTTCTTCTCCTAAATCCTTCATAGAAAAACTGTTATTCAGTGAAGTCTTTACAGATTGCAACATAGGAATTTCATTCCCAATCAATAGTATGTCATCCACATACAAGATTAGAAATACAACATCGCTCTCACTTTCCTTCTTGTAAAAACAAGGTTCTTCTTCATTCTGACGGAAGCCAAACCCTTTGACCATTTCATCAAAATGAATGTTCCAACTCCGAGATGCTTGCTTTAATCCATAAATAGATTTCTTTATCTTGCATATTTTTCCAGCATTGTTAGGATCAAAAAAACATTCGGGTTGTATCATATACACGTCCTCTTCCAAATTTCCATTTAGAAAGACTATTTTAACATCCATCTGTCAAATCTCATAATCGAAATAAGCAGCAATTGCTAGAATCATCCAGATAGATTTAAGCATCGCTACCGGCGAGAATGTCACATCGTAGTCAACTCCTTGAACTTGTCGAAAACCCTTTGCAACAAGTCGAGATTTATAGACATGACTGTTTCCATCCATATCTTTTTTCTTTTTATAGATCCATTTGCACTCAATGGGTTTAACCGCATCAGACGGGTCAACCAAGTTCCAAACTTGATTGTCTCCCATGGAATCTATCTCGGATCTCATGACACTTTGCCATTCCTCGAAATCTGGGTCCATCATTGCTTCCGCGTATGTCACAGGTTTGTCATCGTTGTGACACCCTGTGTCAAGCTTGCATTAGAATCATCATTAGCCACTAAGCATAAGCATTGCATCGCATTCATGTTTATATATGCCATCATTTCATGTGTGTTTATTTATATACTTCACACTAGAATTGAATAGGTATTTTGTGCTCTACTCTTGATTAACATGTTTAAATAAGTTTGCTATGTTTAGAATAAAGAATGGTGTGCTTTATAATTAATTACCCTGCCTAATTAAGCTTAGTTTATTTGTTTAGAATAAAAGTAATTCTTTTCTTAAAATGACTTAATTGGTTTTTAATCTAGAACCCTGTAAATTAATGGTTTTCAGAAAATGAGACCTACATGAAAAATGTAGAGCATATTATTCTGAGCAACTTTGGTTTATATTTCAAAACCTAGTTTTGAGTTTTTGAAACTGTTTTGAAGCAATTTCAGTTTGAAACAAATAAAAAAAATGAAAAAGGGAAAAGAAAACTGAAATGGGCCGAGTCCACCCATTCTGCCCGCTTGGCCTTACCCGCGGCCTAGTCAACGCTCGCGCGCCCCGCACACGCACGGCGCACGAGCAACGCACGCGCCGCTCACGCGCGAGCACCCGCGCCCGACCGCGGCCGCGCTGTACGCCGTCGTCGCTGCCGATGCCTGCGCGCGGACACCGACACCCGCTCTGCGCCACTCACCATGCGCAGCACGCTGCCACACTGCGCCGACCAAGCGCGCTCGCCACTCGCTGCCTCTGCGCACCGCAGACGTGCAGCACTGCGCCACTGCCGCGCTGCTCGCCTTCGCGTCGCCATAACGCCGCCGCAGCGCCATCACCGACCAGCCGCTCGCCCCGTCACCCTCGCAATCGAATGCAGATCTGCCTTAATGGCGCGTCGACCAAGTCGCGCGCTGCTCCGCGTGCTGCCGCTCTGCCCCGCGGGCCGCAGACACGCCAACGCCCTGCCGACCGCCACGTCGTCGCGTCACGGCCCCCACCGGCATCACGGTCGGCCATGACCGGTCAGCAGGAGCGCCTACACCTCCTCTTCCTCTCGCACTTGTGTTGCACTCACCGCATCACCGTGGTGCTCACGCACCCGCTCGCCGGGCAACACCGCGCCGGTGAGAGCCTCGCCGCGTCGCACCGCCGCACCGCACGTTGCCGGCCATTTTCACGGCCGCGCTGGTTCATCCAACACCACCAGAGGCTTTGCGTCGTCACCCCGAACACGCCAAGCACCGCACCACGCCCACAAGCTCGCCGCCGGCGAGAACGCGCCAGTCAGCGTCACGCTCTGCTTTGCCCTCACTGGCATGTGGACCCGGGTTGACCACGGGGTCCCACCTGTCAGCCCAGCCTTCCGCGCGCACTGGGCCAAGCCCACGCACTGTTCACCATGGGCCGAATTCAGTGGATACATTTCCTTTTTCCATTTTGAGTAAATCGGTTAATGTTTGTTTATTTTATATCTGGAGTTTGGTAAATCCTAATTTGGTGAAATAAATTTTGTTAGACTCTATAAATGTAGATCTTTCTGTTAAAAATATAAAAGAAATGTTTGGAGAATGTCTTCAGTACTAATGTTTAAATAGTTCTTTTCTGCTTTTATCAAAATTAATTGTGTTCATGCTTGAAATGGTCAAATAAAAATGTGAAGTTTTTATGCTATCTTTGTTATCCTCTGTAGAAGCTAGGAAAAATATAACATGCCATATTTCTGTGTAAGTTTTAATTATTACCTATTAAAATGTGTTTTTGTTGTTTTCTTAGATTAATTCCTGTGGTAAATCTGTGCATAGATAAATCATGAAATTTTTTGTGTAGTCTCTGTATACCATGATCTATCTAGGAAAAATATAATATGTGATATGTTGTATGGCAGAAAAGATACTTGTAGTTCAAGTTTTCTTTTCTAGGTTTTTCTTTGGAAATTCTTTTAGAGAATAATCTGATAGTGTTAATCATGGAACGTTCTAGGGTTTCTGGAACTTTGGAAATTTACCTACCTTGTTACCCTGTTAATAAAAGTAAAAGCAACCGCTTAGCCTGCTTAGAACCAATGGTTACATTTATACTTATAGTATTATCCCATAGGGATAGTACCAATCACGGTTGGCTATATTTTGCTATCGTGGGCAAGAACCAATGGTAGTAATGAAATACGGTCAACTGGAAGGCAAGAGCACCAAGTGGTTTTGACTTGGGGGCAGTCTGTCCGTTGGATCGTATAGGTTTGTATACGATGGTGGCCATCTTACATATTCGAATGCGCCCTTTCACATAGGGGCCGATGTGAGTTCGACCCCGAAGCCGAGTAAACACTGCCCGGGCCGACTCTCAGTCTACTTTTGGCTCCCTCTAGTTTAGAGATACGACCTGCCCCGTGGTGGCCAACTGATTTCTCCAATTGGGTGGATTACGCTGAGCTCGCGACGTTACTACCTGGACAGTGTTGAGCGGTAACCCAATGCATGGACCCGACGGGGAAAGTGTGGGCGTGTGTTAAAGGTAATCTTGCCAGCTGGTTGTATATCGATTCGAGTCGCCGCCTCCCACCGGATAGTGGGGGATTATGCTGAGCTTCACCACGGTATAACTCCATGTGACATCGTAATGTTTCTACTAAAATATTGACAAATGAACTGGATATGGTATTATCTTATTGTTTGATTAGATCAAGTGAGTGCTCTAGTACAGGTACAAAACCTAGAGATAAATAATATGATGGAAAATGGCTGCTCTCTAATAATCTTAGTTGTTTCATCTGTCTCGCGTTTCTGCAAAAGCAAAGTTCATCCAGATCCACATAAATAGCCATGCATATCCTTGGAGTCTTTATTTTCAGTTAGACGGGTAAGTCTAGCTGAGTACAATCCCGTACTCAGGGTTTATCCCGTTTGTTGCAGATGGCCAAGTATACTTTGGCTATTGTAAGCATTGTCTCTATCCTGTCGAAGGAGAAGAGGAGTAGGCTTTGGGCAAGGTCTTCTACGAGCTCATCTTTTGCTGTTGTTGGATGAGGTCTCGTGGGAACCCCTATCTAGTATGGTATTTGCGTGGAGTAAGACTTTGGGTTGAGTTTCAAAACAATGTTTCATTTGGCCACATGTGTTGTGGCGTGAGTACTACTTTATTTGGGACAAAGTGTTGAAATAACTTTATTTCGTACTTCAAGTTTTTCGTTTAATTGCTGGTTCGTTCGAATGTGCATACTTGAGTTTGCGCGATCTTGGTTGGAGATACGATTGTTAGAAATCCTTCGAGATTTCCGGACTACTGGGATTATATGGGCTCAAGTTTTTAAAGTGGTCGTTAAATCGGCTACTTTGGTACTTGATCTCTTATAATTTGGGCGGTTCTGCCACAATCGTCTAACAATAACACTTCCCCACGTGCCTCACAGATTCTTGCTAACCTTCGTGGTAGTTGTGGTGATTCTACTGCCACAAGTATCTCAACTTGTTCTACTACATTAACATCACTCGTGGAGTCATTCCCTATTGGCTCATCTTGAACTTCTTCAAGATACACCTTTTGTCCACTTTTCTCTCTATTGAGAAACTCTTTCTCTAAGAAAACACCGTTCCAAGCAACAAACACTTTGCCCTCTGATCGGTTGTAGAAGTAATACCCTAAAGTTTCCTTTGGATATCCCACGAAAAAGCATTTGTCTGACTTGGGTGTTACTTTCTCTAACATAAGTCGTTTGACATAAACTTCACAATCCCAAATCTTTAGAAAAGACAAACTAGGACTCTTACCAGTCCACATCTCATATGGTGTCTTAACTACGGACTTAGAAGGTACCCTATTCATTGTGAAAGCGGCTGTTTCTAGAGCATATCCCAAAACGAGAGTGGTAGGTCTGACTGGCTCATCATAGACCGAACCATGTCAAACAAAGTCCGATTACGTCGCTCAGACATGCTGTTTCTCTGAGGCCTTCCAGGTGGCGTAAGTTGTGGAACAATTCTGCAACTCTTTAGATGATTGCTAAACTCATTGATCAAATATTCGCCTCCACGATCAGATCGCAAGGCTTTAATTTTCTTGCCACATTGATTCTCTACTTCATTCTGAAATTCTTTGAACTTTTCAAATGTCTCAGACTTATGTTTCATTAAGTAGACATATCCATATCTACTAAAGTCATTAGTGAAGGTTATCAAGTATTGGAATCCGCCTCTAGCTGTCGTACTCATTGGTCCACATACATCAGTATGTACAAGTTCCAACAAGTCTGCCGCCCTCTCAGGAAAACCTGTGAAAGGCGACTTGGTCATCTTTACCAACAAGCAAGCCTCGCATGTCTTGTATGATTCAAAATCAAATGAAGTCAGAATCCTATCAGAATGGAGCCTCTTCATACGATTCTCACTTATATGACCTAAACGACAATGCCATATATAGGTAGGACTTAACTCATTAAGCCGAGGCCTTTTAGCATTAATATTACATATCGGTGCATGATCAAGATTTAAAATAAACAACCCATTCACAATGGATGCAAAAGCCACAAACATGTCATTCTTTGAGATCACACAACCATTGTATTTACTCGCAAATGAATAACCATCCTTCATCAAGCATGAAGGTGACACAATGTTTCAACTTAAACTAGGAACAAAATAAGAATTATCCAACTCCATAATAAATCCTGACGGGAGGTGAAGTTGCATCGTCCCAACGTTCAACGTAGCAACTCTTGCATTACTGCCCACGCGGAAATCAACTTCTCCTCTTTTCATGCTTCTACTTCTTATCATTCCCTGCATCATATTGCAAATATGAGCAACCGATCCGGTATCAAATACCCAAGAATTCATATAAGAATCAACGAGAAAAATGTCTGTAACATAAACGGCAAGTGTACAAGCAGCGGGAGTACCTTTACCACCGCCATCCTTTAAGGATTCCAAGTATAGCTTGCAGTTCCTTTTCCAGTTACCTTTCTCATTACAATGAAAGCATTTAGCTTTAGCAGTTGGTCCAGCAGCCTTGGGCACAGGAGGAGGGTTTGGTTTAGAGATATCATCTTTAACCTTCGCCTTCTTCTTCTTCCAGGCCCTCTTCTTAAAGTTAAGCTTGTTTTGGACCGCCATCACATGGCTACTGCCAGCACCTTTCTTGATATCAGCTTATGCTGTCTTAAGCATGTCGCACAATTCATTCAAGCCCTTCTCTGCCCCATGCATATGGTAGTTCGAGATGAAGTTCTCATAGCTGGGTGGAAGAGACGCAAGTATGAAATCAGTGGCCAACTCTGGGCCCATTGGGAAGCCTAGCTTCTCCAATCTCTGAGTGTGACCAACCATCTTGATCACATGTGGGCCAACTTCTGTGCCCTCTGCTAGCTTGGTTTCGACAAAAGCCTTGGAAACATTGAACCTTTCAGTCCTGGCTTGAGTCTGGAACATATCATTAAGTGCCACGATCATATCATACGCTGCATGATTATTATTAAATTGCATCTGGAGATCTGGCTCCATGCAAGCGAGCATAAGGCAACCCACTTCAAGATCAACATCACATGCTTTCTTGTAAGCGGTTTTCTCTGCAGCAGGTGCGTTATCAGCAGGCTCATCTGGTAATAGGGTGTCTAGAATATCTTCCTTTTTCTTAGCCCTGAGAACAATTCTCAGATTGCAGATCCAAGCCGCATAGTTTGTTCCATTCAACTTATCTTTCTCAAGAATTGAACGTAAAGTAAATGGTTGATTGCTAGGAGCCATCTACAACAAAAGTAATGCAAAATACTAAGACAAAAGTATCCAAGACGGAGTAAATCATATTAAACTTTTAATAGAATCTACTCCCACTAAAATCAATATCCCTCTATTGAAACTTAGTGATTCAAGACCCACAACTAGCAAGTCGACTAGTGAGCTTTAGCATCACTGCTAGGCGACATGGTAGATCCGTAAGCAACTCCTTGCTAATCATATCACATATGACTCTTGTTGTTGGGTGACATCTCTATGCTTGTGTTGCCAAAACTAATGCTCCAAGATCCCTAACCGCTAGGATAACCTTGTTCAAGTAACCAAACCTTCTGCAATAAGTATCCGATATGAACTTGTCTAGTCAAGGAAAACCAGTGTCACCCTAATTATTTCATAGTCCCACCACCGATCGTACAAGACACGTGACAGTGCAAGGTTTGGAGGAGCATTACAACTTAAACATTATTGAGGGATCGTTCTACTTCACTATCGCATATGTTGACAAAAACATTACCACACGTGAAAGTAGAACATAATAAGAACGGTATAAACACAAATTTGACTTGGTATAGCCCATTATTCCTTTGGGGAATCTCTATCTCCATCAATCTATTCATCATGGTGATGTCCATCTCCATGATTCATGTATGTCATCCTCCGTGATGAGTCCACCAAGACTATCTATCACAACGTAACATAGTGAAATAAAATTACATAGTCGTAGGATCATCACAGATTGACACGCAGACTATTACATATGAATGGACAATATATGTGGCTCCAGCCATATTGTCATAATCATGACGTGCAAGCCATGGATTAATTACATACATGCATCACATACACATAAGGGCTATACCAATCATGGATACCTACACAACAGAGTTAACCGATTCCGACGTCTAAACTTAAAACACTGAAAACTCAATATTCTGGGCCGAATTTTGCAAATCTAAAAATGCCGAAACCATGATAGGCTATCGGCGACAGATGCGAAATTTTTTGGCTCACAATTTTTATTTAAAGTTTGTCTTAATCCGAGGTCGTATGCAAAAGTTATGGTCATTTCACCGAACAACACTTTTCTTGCAATTTCCCCTCCGACGGCGGATTCAATCCGCTGCCGCCGCCGCATCACATGTGCTTGGAACTTGACCTAGATTCGATTCGATCAATCTTATTGATATCCAACTCATCGTAATTGGGTTTACATGTATCACTTAACTTGGATGGCGAAATTCCGACCGACATGAGTAGATCGTTACAATACCAACGTGGCAAGATCACGAACCATGATCATCGACTGATCTACAAACATGCATATCTCCATATGCGTATTCCCGAATTTATAACAAGGCATATAACCGCTCCGATACTACTGTAGGGTTATGAGGTTGCTATGCTAGCCAGAAAACAAAAAAATTCGACCCTATAAACCAAGAACTAGTGCTAGTTATAGATCACATGATTACCACTAGACGCGTAGGTGCAGCGGAGACGACTTGATGAAGTTGAATGCGTCGCAGTAGTGTTGTGCAGTTGCGTGGTCGTCTGTCATGTCCGTCCACATGCAGATCGTCCGAGCAGGTCCCCGACTAGCTCCAACCAGCTTCCGACCAGGTGCCGACCAGTCGCGACCACCTACGACCAGGTTCCGTCCTTGTGCCACAGATGCAGCACCTCCGAGGAATCCCACACGTGCAGGGAGGAAGCGTCACGCCTCCCGACTGCTAGGTCCACAAGGAGTACTAGGCGCGAGCATGGGGAGGGCGACGACGGCTGCCAAAAGGCGTGGATTGACTAACTCGCCCCATGCCCCCCCTTGCTTATATAGGCGTCCTAATGAGCTCCCACGTTGGAGGCCCATTAGAAACCCTAAACCTAGTCTAATTCGGGTCCAACCCGAATTAGGCTTCCAGCCCTTTAAGTGTGCGACACTATGGGCTCATGTCCACATAGACATGGCCTGAGTACTCCTACTCGACCAATAGTTGATAGCGGCCTCTAGCAAGGCATGTCAACTCCTATGCATACGCAATGATCATATCAGACGAACCACCACAAAACTATATGCATGTTATTCTTTTGCCTTACAATATTTGGTCCATCTCATAAGTTAACACTTAACCCAAGCACGACCATGCATTTCATGATCTAATCATTCGAGTGGTCCAATGATATCTCTCTCATACGGTGAGTGACAAATTCCATCTTGATTGACTATGTCTCACAGCATGTTTCCCGACAAACCCAAAGGCCACTTTTATAACTACCCAATCACGGAGTAGTGTTTGGTAGTCCCTAAGTAGGTTGTTTCACATCTTGAGTACCTACGACAATCTCAGGTCTAAGGACATACCATATATGATGTGTATAGAGACAATCTCAGGTCGGGTCAGTCCAGCACCATGTCCTACATGTGCCCACATTATTAGTTTGACATCTCTATGTCCATGACTTGTGAAACATAGTCATCAACTAATAATGTGCTAATCTAATATTCATGTGCATTCTAGCACGAACTCTGATCAGGGACAACTTTAGAATAACCATACGAGTAAAAGAGTTTCACAAACAATTCACATAATTGCTAATCGATACAAGTTGTCTTTAATGGAAATTCATTAAACTTATAACATGTCATGGATATAAGGAAATACAATCATCTCTATGATTACCTCTAGGGCATACTCCCAACAAGAATGGGTTGGAAGAATCTATTATCAAGAGAATCAAACTTATTGCAAGACCATTATTACAGAATTCCAATCTACCAACATCATGTTGGGGTCACACAGTTTTATATGTTGCTGACTTAATTCAATTACGTCCAACTGTATATCATACTACCTCCCATTGCAATTAGTACGTGGAAATCCTCCTAGCATTTCCCATCTGCGAAAATTCGGCCGCGCTACATACGTATCGATCTCACCATCGCAACATACACTATGCCCCCATAGTAAATTGGGTATCTATATGGGATATCAATCACCGTCTATCTTAAGATATTTAGAGCCTCTTACATGAGATCTATTTACGGCCCGATACGTTGATTGTATCTTCGACGAAGATAACTTCCCGACATTGGGGGAGACATTATACCTTGTAAACAATGCCATGAAATTAATTGGGATGCCATAGCCATCTCCAACAATGATCCATGTACTTCAGAATCTGAAGTTCAAGTCAAGAAGATAATCAATTTGCAACATATTGAAAATAACATGCCAGATGCATTTACTGATTACAAGGGTGTTACTAAATCCTATAATACTGCAAGAAATGTGCCTGCAAGAGTAGAGGTACCAAATAAAAATACTCAGCTCCCTTGTAAGAGGGGGAGATGTACTACAGTTCTCTCGGATGCAGGTTCTAGCATGCAAAATAAAAGGAAAACCAAATCTTCCAAAATAGTAAATGCAACTCAAAATCATGTTGAGAAACACCCTATGGAGATTCAACCTTCACATCCCACATCAACAGTGCACTCAATTACTGATGTTGGGACATCAGAATGCCCTGATGCAACCATTTTGGGAAATGATGATGCATATGAAAGGGTACACGAAATTTCCATCAATTATCTCGAGTCTGGAGAATCATATGACCGAAAGACTACAATTGTCGACATTAATTTCTCCACAATGATTACAGAACTCATCCAAAACGATCGAGTGCAAATCTCACTCAGACTGGAATCAATGGAAAGTAGCAATCCAAGCAGAAATTGCTTCGCTTTCAAAAAGGAAGGTATTCTCTCAAGCAATACCTACACCTCCAAAAGTTTTCCCTGTCGGATTAAAATGGGTTTTCATCCGGAAACGGAATGAGAATAATGAAGTGGTGAGATATAAAGCGAGGCTTCTAGCACAAGGGTTCACGCAGAGACCCGACATTGATTTCAATGAAACATATTCTCCAGTTATGAGTGGAATAGCATTCCAATATCTTATATCTTTGGTTGTACAAAATCGTCTATCTATGCAGTTGATGGATGTAGTGACTGCCTATCTTTATGGGTCTGCGAACACATGGTGGATAAGTACCCATGTAGTTCAGTTTTGTGATGAGTGATTGCCTAACACTTGAGTATTTCAGTTTGAGTGGTTATACTAACCTCTTGCGAAAGCATGTGTGTGCCTGTCTATCGGCTTGTGGTGTGCAGGTGCTATGCCTAGTGACAGTGGTCAATGGCGTGGAGAAGGTCGAGTAGAGGCTTACCGTGCCGATGGACTGAGAGTGGTGAAGGGTGGAAGCGGGGCTCGGACTGAGGGACCATGGGCGCCGGCGGACTAGCTGTGGTGACTAGTGCTTGGCATCGGTGAGTGTGAGAAGACATGGAGGTAGACCGAGTTGACCGAGTCAAGACGGTGGACGAGCAGGTAGAGCGGAGGCTCATGGGACTCAGAGTCCGACCGGGCGAAGACAAGGTGGCTCGAGTCGAGCGGTTTGGTGGTTTGGGCCTCAAAACCATCCGAGGACGGTTTCCGAGTTTGGGCCTCAAAACTCGTGGTTCGGTAGTTGAGCCCAAAGCTACCGGTGGCGGGTTTCCTGGGTTTGGGCCTCAAAACCTTGGCAGAGCTTCCGAGGAAGCGGGGATAGCGGAATCCTAGAGGTTGCGTCGAGGCGACGGCAACTCCCGGCAGGAAGCGGGGCCGTCCATTCAAAATGCGGGAGATATTTTCCAGAGCTTGGACTGCAATGCTTAGGCTAGGTAGTTCACTCAATGTATCTAGGGGGGTCTTTGGGAAATAGTTAAAGCCCGATAAGTAGGGGTGAAGGGGTATCCCTCATCCTTCCTCTTGAACCCTAGTGATTTGCACCACCTCTCTCTCTAGTCTATCTCTCTAGTTCATGAGGTCCCTAGTGTAAGGATTTGCACTTTGATTTTTTCGGGAATCAGAGGCCTTACCTCCATAAGCCATGGCGGCTTTGATTTCGTGATTGTGTCTCCTTTTACTTGTGGTCTTTGCTAATTGCGTTTTTGCTCCTCTTAATCCTCTTTGTTCATGCGATGATTTCTCTTGATGGAGAGCGAGTTTTGCGATTCCGTTTGAACCAAGTTGTGCGGGATCACGAGTAGAAGATTTGCACCGAAGGGTTTCGTCCCAAACATGTTGAGCACATAGATCGGGCAATATCTATTTCGTGTTCTTCGTTTTTGGAGTTTTTCCTGAAATCCTTTTACGCCGGTTGATTCGATCCAAATTGAGCGATGATTCTCTAGGGATAGCTCCTCCATATGCTTGGGATCATGACCACAAAATTTGGTAGCCTTTGGTGAAGATTTGGTAGAGGATCTTTGGAGTTTTGGGTGGAGGCGATTTGAAATCGCCCCCAAAACTGTTCTGTCCGAGAGGGCTCGGACTGTCCGCCAGTCGGGCGTGGGCAGAACCCTCTCGGTTCCTGTTAAGTCGTTTGTGGACTGTCCAGCCCAAGGTTGCGGACTGTCCGCCGTTGAGATTCTTCTACAGACACTGTTTCTGGTCCGAGTTGCTATAGTTTTTTGGGGTGAACGGCAGACTATCTAGGACACCCCCGCGGACAGTCCGGGATCGGACCAGAGCTGAATCCAGAGAAGTTGTTTTTCGTACCTTTTGCCTGCGGACAGTCCAGTTCTTTCCGTGGACAGTCCACCGAGTCTTTTCAGTGTACTTCGGATACTCCGAGACCCAAGGTCCGGACAGTCTGGGATTTGGTTGTCTTTGTTGTTTTGGTCTTGGCTCTTCGAGGCTTGTTCATGAAGATTTTCCGACCGCTCCGCTGCACTTTTAGGACCACTCCTAAGGTGTCCACCTACCCGTTAGGTCGTGAGCTAGTCGAAGTTTTTGAAGTCGCTTTTTGGGTGTGATTTTGGGACAAGGGTCAAGCTATAGAAGTTTCCGAAAGGAATTTTTATTTGGCTCCCATTCACCCCCCTCTGGTCGCCATTCTGGGTCCTTCAATTGGTATCGGAGCCGGTAAAGGATCAATCCACCTTACACTATTTTTAATCCACGAAGGCGACATGGAGCGAGGTGTTGGAAAACCTTTGTTTTTCGGTGGAACGAACTTCTCCTACTGGAAGGTGCGCATGTCCGCATATCTACAAGGAGTTGATTCGAACATATGGGAGATTTGTGAGAATGAGGGTTATCGTGTTCTTGTAGCTCGTGTTGACCAACTCCAAACTTCTCAACACAGCGCAAACAGTCGAGCACGGAGTATCCTCTTCTCGAGTTTGTCTCTTCCGGAGTTTGAGCGGGTTTCAAGTCTCACTACGGCACGGGAGATCTGGCAAACACAATTGAGATATCATGAGGGCAACCCTCAGATCAAGTCTAGACTCTTCGACACATACCGTAGAGAGTACGAGAACTTTGCTCAGTTGGCCGGCGAATCTGTTGATGTGATGTTCACTCGCTTCCAATCTATCGTCAACAAGATGCGTGCTAATCGAGCCAACTTGCCTTATTATGATCATGAGATGGCTATCAAGCTTTTGCATGCTCTTGATCGGAAGGTGTGGGAGATGAAGGTGGCTGCCATTCAGGAGTCACCGGGGTATGATGCCCTAACCGTGGACGAGCTGTTCAACAAGCTCAAGCCCTCGGAGATAGACTACCAGACCGGGCCAAGCTTGAAAACCCGTCGAAACCATCTATGGCGTTGGTTTCTGGCCCCGGTAGTATGTCTTCTTCCTCCTCTGACCCTTCACACTCCTTGTTGACTTTGTCTTTGATTTTGGTGATAGAGGAGCAAGTGGAGGCTCTTAGAGATGACGAGCTGGCCCTAGTCATCACTAGGTTCTCATGGTTTCACAACAACCGTTTGAACCGACGATGTGGTGACTCAGCCAAAGGGTGCTACTGTTGTGGTGATGAGGATCACTTCATCGCAAACTACCCCAAGAAAGTTGCAGGTGACTTCAGCAAGCGCAAGGAAAAGCGCGAACACCACTTCGAGGACAAGCACAAGCCCAAGGGTGGCTACCACAGAAGGTCCTCCAAGAAGGTGATCGACAAGGTGAAGGCCAAGCACCAAGCCTTCCTCGCCTCCCTCAGTGGCATCAATGCCTCCTCCGACGGAGGTGCTTCTTCGAGCGATGATGAGTCCAAGGGAAAGGTTGAGGACAAGCACGGTGGCTTTTGCACCATGGCGATTGAAGAAGGTAAGGTCGGCAAGAGCATGGAAGGCCCCGACTACGACTACGACTCCAACACACCCGAGGTACCACCCACCGTCGAATCCCTCTCTCTCGAGATTGAGTCTCTGAACGACACCTTGATGAGTCAAGATGCGTTGCTCAAGCATGCCGCTTGTGAGAGGAACGACTTTAAGGCGAAGTACCTTAGCACGCTTCATGAGCTAGATTTTGCTAAGGCATTAGTGGTGGTTACCGAGGAGCTAGAGTGTGATGCTTGCGCCATTCACATGTCTGATCTTGTCACTCTCCAGGACAAGTATGGCACTCTACTTGAGGAGGTTAGTGAGCTGAAGGCTAGGACTAGCTTACTTGGTGCGTGCAAGTCTTGCTTAGGCTTGCGTTCTGAGCTAGCACAGAGAGATGCTAGGAATGTTGTGCTAGAGAAGGTCAGCTCAGATAGCACTAGAGAGTCGGATCATGTTGAGGCTTTGGAGCTTGAGATCGCGTCATGCAAACATGACAAGATGCGTACCGAGGAAGAAAACACATACCTTCGGTCCATCTTGAGCTGGGTGTCTTGCCGAGAGCCATAGTTGGGGATGATGCTCAGCCAATGCAAAAGGGCTGGCATCACAGGAGTAGGCTTTGCTATAGGTGGGAAGGACGATAGCATGTTTGGTAAGATCGGTGAGTGTAGTGGTTTGAGCGAGAATGAGAAACCCACCACAACTCTCAAGCTTACCAAGATCACTCCACCTAAGCCTACCAACCCCTCTAAGTTTCTTGTGAGAGATGGTGTGTTTGAAGAGCCATCCAAAACCACTCCACAGAAGCAAGTGTGGATTGCCAAACCGAACCACCTTCGCAACCCACTTGACACAATGGCCGACATCTCTAGTGATCCCCTTCCTAAGAAAGCTAGAGCCACCCAACCCAACAAGAGAGTGCCTACCAAGAGTGTGGTGAGGTACCATTGTGAGTATTGTGAGCGGGATGGGCATTTGGCTGAGTTCTGCTATAGGAAGAAGGGAGATGATCGAAGGCAGTTTGAGTTGAACAACCGGGACATGTACCACCCACCAGTTGGGGCACGTGGACCGGAAGTTCGGAGGCGCACTACTAGGCCTATGTAACACCCAAAATTTGCATATTTTGAAATGCATTAAAATGATTTAATTATGTTCCTTTGTTATGCATTTAATTTAATTGAAACTTTAAATGTTTGGTATATTAAAATTTTGTCATATAGTAACATGTGGTGCTCTTCATGCTGGTGCTTTGTTGATTTTGTTTGAGTGGTTTTGAAAAGTGTCCAAAACTATATTTGAAAATGCTTTGAAATTGGGTTTGGAAATTCATTTGAAAAATCATTTCTAGAAAATTGCCAAAGCATTTCTTCTCCCTCTCCTATTCATTTCTCCTTTCTGGCCCACTCTTCATTCGGCCGTAGGCCTGGTTCCCTCCTTTACCTCGGCCCAGCCCGCAGTGGCACTTCCCCCCCTCCCCTCAGTTCCTCCCTTGGGCCGACGCCTCCGCGGCCCAGCAAGCAGGCAGGAGCCTCCCCTTTCCCTGCCTTGTGACACCGACGAGATGGCCCGCGTGTCATCCTCTCCTCTCCCCTTTGCCTTGACCCGCTGACTGCCTTGCCCCACATGGCGGTCCCTTCCCTTCCCTTTCTTCTCCCCTTTCCTTCTTCTCCGCGCGCCGACGCCGAGACCCGGCCGCAAGGTCCGTTCCTTGGTTCCGCCGAGATCGTGCGGGAACACCTTCCCTTCCTTCCTCGCTGTGTCGCTGACCCCTCTGGTCCACGTGTCAACGTTCCCCCTCCCTTTCCTTCCGTATCCGAGCAGTACGCGACGAGCAGAGCTCGGATCGCATGAAATCAAATCCCTCAATCTCCGCGATTGCTTGCCATAGCGGTTCGGGGTCCTATAAGTAGCTCCGCATCCTTCCCCCGAACCGGTTCTTCCCGTCTACGTACTGTTTTCGCCTCGCCCTAGCTCTCAGCGCCGCCGCCACGAGCTCAGAGCTCCGCCGCCGCCATTGAAGGCCACCAGAGCTCTCTGGACCCTCGCGAGCCCTCCACCCTCTGCGGAACGTGTTTGGAGGTACCCCGAACCCGACCCCGCGCTCAATTTCCCCTGTCCTTGCCCTCACTCGCCTCGTGACGTTTGCAGTGGAGCCGTAGCCGCCCCGCGACGTCGCCAGCCGCCTCGGGAGTTCTTCAGTCCGCGCGAACGCCCTAGGTGAACTCGCCGTCTCTTTCTCTCTCTCCCGGACCCCTCGGTTCGGTGTTTGATGGACCGTAGCCCTCATTCCGATCGCGCCGACGAGCTCCACGGCGGAGCCCATGGCGAACCGCCGCGCTGGCACTCTTCCCGGCCGGCGACTTCTCCCTTCCCTCCCTTGTTCTAATCGTGTCCGTCCTCTTTAAATCCGACGGTCCAGATCACCAGATACCTCTTCGGTCTCTCCCTTCTAATCTCGGCCTTCTACTCTGAGATCAACGGCCGAGGATCCCAGATACCCCTTTGATCGGGAAACTTGCTAAACAGACCCTGAATTTCTTCAAGAGTCAACCCGCAGTCCATGGCGCCTCCAGAGAATACGTCTTTGCCTCTGGAAAGCGTGAACCCTGTCGGGATTTCTTTTAATTCGAAAATAAATTAAAATTTCTATTTACAAAATTGCCACTCCTATTCAAATGTCTATAACTCCCTCATTTTAAATCCAAATCGCTCCGTTCAAGTTGCGTTAGATCCGTATTTTCTTGCTCTATCCAGTAGTATAGTTTTCATCTATGTTAATTACTTTTAAGAATCAAAGAAAATTATTTCCGTAGTGCTTTAATCTTACTCTATTCAAAATCCCGTTTATTTCCTAACTTCGTCGTTTTAGCTCCGTTTTTCGTGATTCAAGCATCTATGTGATCGTAGTGTTACGTAGATCAGTTTTATAAGCTTTTCATCTTGTTTTATTAATGTTGGTGTACTGTTCTAATCATAGTTTTGTTTGCTTCGTGTATGATTGTCGTTGATTGTATGGTGTTGATTGTTGATCGGAATAGACGTTGAGCAATCCGTTGAAGAGTCAGAGTTTCTTCTTGATCAAGATCAACAAGAGTTCTTCGAAGAAGGCAAGTATAACATGGGATTATCCTTGATGACCTATTCACAAATAATATAACCCATATGCATGATATTCCTTGTTACCATAGATTGATCCCAGTGTTTGATACCCTGATTACCTTGTCACCTATGATTTGATCCACCACATGTGATTAGTATTGCTAGCGCTCATATCAGATGTACATGATCTTATTTGTTAATGACTATATGCAATAATGGTAAAACTTGCTTTTTAGCAACATGGATTATAGGAGCTTATCTGTCGGCAAAAGCTGGGACATACAGTACAACCACGAGGGCTATTATGGCTCTGGCTTTAGCTAAGTATGGGGACCTTTTCTAGCTTGTCAGTGGTTACCTTTTTGGCGCAAGTAGGAACGTGCCAAGACGGGTATAGTGTGGTTCCTAATCTACGGGCCAGCCGCGAAGGAGTGTGACCGTAGACAGGTTGGCTCTACATCCCCTGCCACGAGCCTTGCGGCCCTGACTTGTTAGACGAACCCTTGGAAGGCTTCGTAGTGTACCCTGCCCGCTCACCTTGGGAGTGTTTTGGGAGTAATTAACCCGGGCATATGGGCAATCACGACTCGTGGGTAAAGTGTACACCTCTGATCAGAGTTAATAAATTATCATGATAGCCGTGCTCACGGACACGAGCGGCTCGGAAAACTCACGGAATTATTTGGTTCTTACTTCTATGTGGCTTACGCATGTGTTATTTAATTGTTGTATATTTCTGTCATTTACTTTATGATCATGGATATTTGAGCTTATGCAATTTACCTTGGCAATTGTTGATAATAATATGAATTTGATCTACTTAAAATGCTTATCGCTATGAACCCTGCATATCCTTTTGAGCTTCATAAACCCCGTGTTATATTTGTTGAGTACGTATGTGCTCACCCTTGCATTCAAACACCACAGATGAAGATTGGGTTGATGACTACCGCAATGAGTACTAGACTTGGAGTCAACCAGTCCCTTGGAGCTTCCGCAGTTATCTTCGTTTAGTTGAAGTTATTTGTTTCAGAATATGTAATGAATATTTATTCGCTATGTAATAAGCACTGTGATGGTACTCTTTCATAATTTGTCAACTCATGTGTGCGACTATTCCTGGGGTGCACATGAGCCTTTTATGCACTTGTTTTTGTTCTTGAAAACGGGTGTGACAAATTGGTATCAAAGCATGTGTTGACTGTAGGACGCAAGCCTAGTAGTTTTGGTCTCTATATAAAGTTTAGTTTGCTACAAAAACTATTTTTCTTCAACCTTGTCCTTTGAATTGAGTATTTCTCTATCCTTGTCTGATTACCACCTCCTTGATAGCTTCCTTTGAGCTACTATTTCTTATCACCTTGTATATTTTGTTTCTCTTGGTTTTACTAAAGTTTCTAGACTCATCTATTTCAAAGTCTTTATGGCCCTTCTTCGCTTGTCTTCCCTTTTCTAGGATGTCCACCATTGAGCAGAAGTGCGAATAGTATCGCAGTTGGGTCTAGTAATCGAGTCTTGGTGTAGTGTGAAACCTGTGTGCTTGATTTAATTGTCATTATGTGAATGTGTGATTTGGATCTTTGTATTGATTGCTGGAAATCTTGTGGTTATACCTACAAGTTTCCAAAAGGTTAAATAAATAGGTAATGTCATACATATAGTTGGGTTGGGTTTTGTCCTGTCTCTGTCTTTGCTGTTTTTTGGAGCAGTCTGCAGTGTTCTGTTACATCTCGAGATCTTTCCAGAAAGTCCAGAACCAACTCCATCAGATATCTGTAACTTGGTTTATGACCGTTTACTACAGTGTTGTCAGAATCTCATATCTAGAAAATTTCAGATTTGCTTATAACATGGTTTTGATGGTGTAAGCAATGTTCTAAACATAATCATTTATGTTTTGGAGCACAGATGCCTCGTTCCAACAGGAATCCACCGCCACCACCTCCTCAGGCACCCATGACTACGGAAGAACTGATGGCAATGCAGGGGCAACTCATGCAAGCTATGATGCAATTTGTGCAGAACCCGCCTAACCAAGCTGCAGCTCCTGTTAACAAGCGCCGAGAGTTCCTACAAGGTCATCCCCCGGTGTTCTCTCACGCTGCTGATCCCTTGGAAGCGGATGATTGGCTTCGAGCAGTGGAGAAACAACTCAACATTGCTTAGTGTAATGACCGAGAGAAGGTCCTGTATGCTTCAGGTCAGTTGCAAGGTGCAGCTCAGACTTGGTGGGAATCTTACCAAGCTGCACGTCCTGTCAATGCTCCTTCTGTCACTTGGGATGAATTCTCCAGAGACTTCAAGGCTCGTCATATCCCAGAAGGAATTATCGAGCTCAAGCAAGAAGAATTCCGTAACCTCAGGATGGGGCAAATGTCAGTCAGTGAATATCATGACCAATTCTCTCAGCTGGCTCGCTATGCTCCTAATGAAGTGCGAGATGATGCAGATAAGCAACGCCACTTCCTGAAGGGAATATACTATGATCTTAGACTGCAGTTGAAGGGTAATGTGTACCCAAATTTTCAGACGCTGGTAAACCGTGCCATTGTGCTGGACAATGAGCGCAAAGACATGGACAAGAAGAGAAAGATGAGAGCACAATCATCTGGGAGCAATACTTGCCCCCGCTTCAACTCTCATGCAGGCTCTCAGCAGAGGTACCAAGGTCCTGTCAGCCAGTGGAATCGCAATCCAGGACAGCAGAGGCCTCAGTATCATCAGGGGAATACACCGAACCAGCAACGCTCACCTTATCAGTTTCAGAGTGGAACTCGTACTCCTCATCAAGGTACCCCTAACTCCACTCCTGCAAAGAATAGTGCACCTCAGCCCAGCACTCCAAGAGTATGCTACCGATGTGGAGATCCTGGACACTATGCTCGTAGTTGTCCAACGAAGCAAAACCAGAACCAGAGTAATAACAGTGGTAGCAGAGGAAGACCTCAAGGGACTCCGAACTCGGGAAGAGTGAATCATGTATCTGTCGCTTCAGCTCAGGAGGCCCCAGAAGTCATGTTGGGTACGTTTGACATCAACTCCATCCCTGCATCTGTTCTTTTTGATTCTAGAGCATCGCATACTTTTATTTCGCAAGCATTCGTTACCATACATAGCATACCCATGATAGCTATGAAGAACCATATGTTAGTAAGTTCACCCGGAGGACCTATACAAGTTGCTCATAAATGCCTCTCAGTTAATCTAACCCTAAGGGGGGTAGACTTTGAGATTAGCCCAGTTGTGCTGAGAAGTTCTGGTATAGATGTGATTGTGGGTATGGATTGGATGAAAGCACATCAGGCAGTGATCCAATGCAAAGAGAAGACGGTATCTCTTGTTACACCAAAGGGCGACCAGATCAGTGTGGATGTGGTTATGCAGCAGCCAGAGACAGCCGTTGTGAACCAGATCAATGATGAAATTAATCAGGATGATCCAGTGGTGAATGAATTCCAGGATGTCTTTCCAGATGAACTGCCAGGTATGCCACCTGACCGAGACATTGAATTTTTTATTGAGTTATTACCTGGTACTGCACCCCTAGCTAAACGACCATATAGAATGGGGGTAAAAGAACTAGAAGAACTTAAGAAACAAATAGAAGAATTGCAAGAAAAAGGTTTCATTCGTCCTAGTTCTTCACCATGGGGCGCACCAGTCATTTTTGTTGACAAGAAAGATGGTAGTCAAAGGATGTGTGTTGATTATAGATCGCTCAATGAGGTTACCATCAAGAATAAGTATCCTTTGCCCAGAATTGATGATCTGTTTGATCAGTTGAGAGGTGCTTGTGTGTTCTCAAAGATTGATCTTCGTTCTGGATATCATCAATTGAAGATTCGTGCTAGTGATATTCCAAAGACAGCTTTCACCACAAGGTATGGTCTGTATGAGTATACCGTTATGTCTTTTGGATTAACCAATGCTCCTGCGTACTTTATGTACATGATGAATAAGGTGTTTATGGAGTATTTGGATAAGTTTGTGGTTGTGTTCATTGATGATATACTGGTGTTCTCGAAAACGGAGGAAGAACATGCTGAACATCTGAGATTGGTATTGCAGAAGCTTAGAGATCACAAGTTGTATGCTAAGCGAAGCAAGTGTGAGTTCTGGTTGAAGGAAGTTTCTTTCCTTGGTCATGTTGTCTCTAATGGAGGTATATCCGTTGATCCCAGTAAGGTGAAAGATGTACTGAATTGGAAACCACCAACTAGTGTTACTGAGATTCGCAGTTTTCTTGGTTTAGCTGGTTACTATAGAAGATTCATTAAAGGCTTTTCAAAACTCGCAAAGCCTATGATAGCCTTATTGGAGAAGAATGCCAAGTTTGTGTGGTCTGATCAATGCCAAGCCAACTTTGAAGAGTTGAAGAAGAGGTTGACTACAGCACTTGTGTTGATACTGCCAGATCTGAGTAAAAGTTTCTCTATCTATTGTGATGCTTCTCGTACTGGTTTGGGATGTGTTCTTATGCAAGAAGGCAGAGTTGTTGCTTATGCTTCTAGGCAGTTGAGGAAACATGAATTGAATTACCCGACTCATGATTTAGAACTTGCTGCAGTTGTACATGCGTTGAAAATATGGAGACACTATCTGATTGGGCATAAGTGTGACATATATACGGATCACAAGAGTTTGAAATATATCTTCACCCAATCTGATCTGAACTTGAGACAACGCAGATGGTTGGAACTGATCAAGGATTATGATCTAGATGTGCATTATCACCCTGGAAAAGCTAATGTGGTTGCAGATGCTCTCAGCAGGAAGAGCGGAGTTCATGAGTTGCTTATGTCAGCCATGTCTGATGAATTGTGTGATGAGTTTGAACGCTTGAACATGGGTTTCATTGTCAATGCAGCAGAGATGGTGATGGAACCTACACTTGAACAGGAGATCCGAAAAGGTCAGCTGCAGGATGAGAAACTAAAGGAGATAGCAAAGAATTTGGTAATTGGTAAGTCACCTGGTTTCCGCATGGATGATAATGGAACGTTGTGGTTTGGTAATCGTTTATGTGTACCTAATGATAAAGCTTTAAGGCAAATGGTTTTGCATGAAGCTCATGAGTCTGCTTATTCTATTCATCCTGGAAGTACTAAGATGTATATGGATGTGAAAGAGAAGTTTTGGTGGGTTGGATTAAAAAGAGATGTAGCTGAGTATGTAGCTTTGTGTGATACTTGTCAAAGGGTTAAAGCTGAACATCAGAGACCTGCTGGACTGTTGCAACCTATGAAAATACCTGAATGGAAGTGGGAAGAAGTTGGTATGGATTTCATTGTTGGGTTACCCCATACCCAGCGAGGTTATGACTCTATTTGGGTAATAGTTGATCGTCTGACCAAGGTAGCTCACTTTTTACCAGTCAAGACAAAGTACAATGGTGCTCAGTTAGCAGAGTTGTATATGGAACGAATAGTATGTTTGCATGGAGTTCCAAAGAAGATTGTGTCTGACAGAGGTACTCAGTTCACTTCAAATTTTTGGCATAGTGTACATAGAGCTTTGGGAACTAAGTTAAACTTCAGTACTGCATATCATCCTCAAACAGATGGTCAAACTGAAAGAACTAATCAGATATTGGAGGATATGTTGAGAGCTTGTGCTTTGCAATATGGTACTAGTTGGGATCAGAGTTTGCCATATGCAGAGTTCTCCTACAACAACAGTTATCAGCAGAGCATCAAGATGGCACCGTTTGAGGCACTGTATGGTCGTAAGTGTAGAATGCCATTGTTTTGGAATCAAACAGGTGAGACACAAGTGTTTGGTGCTGATGTACTCAGAGATGCTGAGGATCGTGTGAGAGTGATCCGAGAAAGTTTGAGAATAGCACAATCAAGGTAGAAGAGTTATGCGGATAATAGAAGGAGAGACTTGTCCTTTAATATCGGTGATTACGTCTATCTCAAGGTATCACCAATGAGGAGTGTAAAAAGTTTTAACATGAAAGGCAAGCTAGCACCAAGGTATGTTGGACCATTCAAAGTGTTAGCCAGACATGGTGAAGTTGCTTATCAGTTGGAACTACCTGAGAATTTATCCGGAGTTCATGACGTGTTTCATGTGTCACAACTTAAGAAGTGTCTGAGAGTACTAGAAGAGCAAATACCTTTGGATGATCTTAATGTTGCTGATGATCTGACTTACGAAGAGTATCCAGTAAAGGTTCTTGAAACAGCAGAAAGAGTAACAAGAAGCAGAGTAATTAAGATGTGTAAGGTTCAGTGGAATCGGTACTCAGAAGCAGAAGCAACTTGGGAAAGAGAAGATGAGTTGCGAAAGTCATACCCGCAGTTGTTTGACTAAGCCAGCTAATCTCGAGGACGAGATTCTTTTAAGGGGGTAGATTTGTAACACCCAAAATTTGCATATTTTGAAATGCATTAAAATGATTTAATTATGTTCCTTTGTTATGCATTTAATTTAATTGAAACTTTAAATGTTTGGTATATTAAAATTTTGTCATATAGTAACATGTGGTGCTCTTCATGCTGGTGCTTTGTTGATTTTGTTTGAGTGGTTTTGAAAAGTGTCCAAAACTATATTTGAAAATGCTTTGAAATTGGGTTTGGAAATTCATTTGAAAAATCATTTCTAGAAAATTGCCAAAGCATTTCTTCTCCCTCTCCTATTCATTTCTCCTTTCTGGCCCACTCTTCATTCGGCCGTAGGCCTGGTTCCCTCCTTTACCTCGGCCCAGCCCGCAGTGGCACTTCCCCCCCTCCCCTCAGTTCCTCCCTTGGGCCGACGCCTCCGCGGCCCAGCAAGCAGGCAGGAGCCTCCCCTTTCCCTGCCTTGTGACACCGACGAGATGGCCCGCGTGTCATCCTCTCCTCTCCCCTTTGCCTTGACCCGCTGACTGCCTTGCCCCACATGGCGGTCCCTTCCCTTCCCTTTCTTCTCCCCTTTCCTTCTTCTCCGCGCGCCGACGCCGAGACCCGGCCGCAAGGTCCGTTCCTTGGTTCCGCCGAGATCGTGCGGGAACACCTTCCCTTCCTTCCTCGCTGTGTCGCTGACCCCTCTGGTCCACGTGTCAACGTTCCCCCTCCCTTTCCTTCCGTATCCGAGCAGTACGCGACGAGCAGAGCTCGGATCGCATGAAATCAAATCCCTCAATCTCCGCGATTGCTTGCCATAGCGGTTCGGGGTCCTATAAGTAGCTCCGCATCCTTCCCCCGAACCGGTTCTTCCCGTCTACGTACTGTTTTCGCCTCGCCCTAGCTCTCAGCGCCGCCGCCACGAGCTCAGAGCTCCGCCGCCGCCATTGAAGGCCACCAGAGCTCTCTGGACCCTCGCGAGCCCTCCACCCTCTGCGGAACGTGTTTGGAGGTACCCCGAACCCGACCCCGCGCTCAATTTCCCCTGTCCTTGCCCTCACTCGCCTCGTGACGTTTGCAGTGGAGCCGTAGCCGCCCCGCGACGTCGCCAGCCGCCTCGGGAGTTCTTCAGTCCGCGCGAACGCCCTAGGTGAACTCGCCGTCTCTTTCTCTCTCTCCCGGACCCCTCGGTTCGGTGTTTGATGGACCGTAGCCCTCATTCCGATCGCGCCGACGAGCTCCACGGCGGAGCCCATGGCGAACCGCCGCGCTGGCACTCTTCCCGGCCGGCGACTTCTCCCTTCCCTCCCTTGTTCTAATCGTGTCCGTCCTCTTTAAATCCGACGGTCCAGATCACCAGATACCTCTTCGGTCTCTCCCTTCTAATCTCGGCCTTCTACTCTGAGATCAACGGCCGAGGATCCCAGATACCCCTTTGATCGGGAAACTTGCTAAACAGACCCTGAATTTCTTCAAGAGTCAACCCGCAGTCCATGGCGCCTCCAGAGAATACGTCTTTGCCTCTGGAAAGCGTGAACCCTGTCGGGATTTCTTTTAATTCGAAAATAAATTAAAATTTCTATTTACAAAATTGCCACTCCTATTCAAATGTCTATAACTCCCTCATTTTAAATCCAAATCGCTCCGTTCAAGTTGCGTTAGATCCGTATTTTCTTGCTCTATCCAGTAGTATAGTTTTCATCTATGTTAATTACTTTTAAGAATCAAAGAAAATTATTTCCGTAGTGCTTTAATCTTACTCTATTCAAAATCCCGTTTATTTCCTAACTTCGTCGTTTTAGCTCCGTTTTTCGTGATTCAAGCATCTATGTGATCGTAGTGTTACGTAGATCAGTTTTATAAGCTTTTCATCTTGTTTTATTAATGTTGGTGTACTGTTCTAATCATAGTTTTGTTTGCTTCGTGTATGATTGTCGTTGATTGTATGGTGTTGATTGTTGATCGGAATAGACGTTGAGCAATCCGTTGAAGAGTCAGAGTTTCTTCTTGATCAAGATCAACAAGAGTTCTTCGAAGAAGGCAAGTATAACATGGGATTATCCTTGATGACCTATTCACAAATAATATAACCCATATGCATGATATTCCTTGTTACCATAGATTGATCCTAGTGTTTGATACCCTGATTACCTTGTCACCTATGATTTGATCCACCACATGTGATTAGTATTGCTAGCGCTCATATCAGATGTACATGATCTTATTTGTTAATGACTATATGCAATAATGGTAAAACTTGCTTTTTAGCAACATGGATTATAGGAGCTTATCTGTCGGCAAAAGCTGGGACATACAGTACAACCACGAGGGCTATTATGGCTCTGGCTTTAGCTAAGTATGGGGACCTTTTCTAGCTTGTCAGTGGTTACCTTTTTGGCGCAAGTAGGAACGTGCCAAGACGGGTATAGTGTGGTTCCTAATCTACGGGCCAGCCGCGAAGGAGTGTGACCGTAGACAGGTTGGCTCTACATCCCCCTGCCACGAGCCTTGCGGCCCTGACTTGTTAGACGAACCCTTGGAAGGCTTCGTAGTGTACCCTGCCCGCTCACCTTGGGAGTGTTTTGGGAGTAATTAACCCGGGCATATGGGCAATCACGACTCGTGGGTAAAGTGTACACCTCTGATCAGAGTTAATAAATTATCATGATAGCCGTGCTCACGGACACGAGCGGCTCGGAAAACTCACGGAATTATTTGGTTCTTACTTCTATGTGGCTTACGCATGTGTTATTTAATTGTTGTATATTTCTGTCATTTACTTTATGATCATGGATATTTGAGCTTATGCAATTTACCTTGGCAATTGTTGATAATAATATGAATTTGATCTACTTAAAATGCTTATCGCTATGAACCCTGCATATCCTTTTGAGCTTCATAAACCCCGTGTTATATTTGTTGAGTACGTATGTGCTCACCCTTGCATTCAAACACCACAGATGAAGATTGGGTTGATGACTACCGCAATGAGTACTAGACTTGGAGTCAACCAGTCCCTTGGAGCTTCCGCAGTTATCTTCGTTTAGTTGAAGTTATTTGTTTCAGAATATGTAATGAATATTTATTCGCTATGTAATAAGCACTGTGATGGTACTCTTTCATAATTTGTCAACTCATGTGTGCGACTATTCCTGGGGTGCACATGAGCCTTTTATGCACTTGTTTTTGTTCTTGAAAACGGGTGTGACAAATTGGTATCAAAGCATGTGTTGACTGTAGGACGCAAGCCTAGTAGTTTTGGTCTCTATATAAAGTTTAGTTTGCTACAAAAACTATTTTTCTTCAACCTTGTCCTTTGAATTGAGTATTTCTCTATCCTTGTCTGATTACCACCTCCTTGATAGCTTCCTTTGAGCTACTATTTCTTATCACCTTGTATATTTTGTTTCTCTTGGTTTTACTAAAGTTTCTAGACTCATCTATTTCAAAGTCTTTATGGCCCTTCTTCGCTTGTCTTCCCTTTTCTAGGATGTCCACCATTGAGCAGAAGTGCGAATAGTATCGCAGTTGGGTCTAGTAATCGAGTCTTGGTGTAGTGTGAAACCTGTGTGCTTGATTTAATTGTCATTATGTGAATGTGTGATTTGGATCTTTGTATTGATTGCTGGAAATCTTGTGGTTATACCTACAAGTTTCCAAAAGGTTAAATAAATAGGTAATGTCATACATATAGTTGGGTTGGGTTTTGTCCTGTCTCTGTCTTTGCTGTTTTTTGGAGCAGTCTGCAGTGTTCTGTTACATCTCGAGATCTTTCCAGAAAGTCCAGAACCAACTCCATCAGATATCTGTAACTTGGTTTATGACCGTTTACTACAGTGTTGTCAGAATCTCATATCTAGAAAATTTCAGATTTGCTTATAACATGGTTTTGATGGTGTAAGCAATGTTCTAAACATAATCATTTATGTTTTGGAGCACAGATGCCTCGTTCCAACAGGAATCCACCGCCACCACCTCCTCAGGCACCCATGACTACGGAAGAACTGATGGCAATGCAGGGGCAACTCATGCAAGCTATGATGCAATTTGTGCAGAACCCGCCTAACCAAGCTGCAGCTCCTGTTAACAAGCGCCGAGAGTTCCTACAAGGTCATCCCCCGGTGTTCTCTCACGCTGCTGATCCCTTGGAAGCGGATGATTGGCTTCGAGCAGTGGAGAAACAACTCAACATTGCTTAGTGTAATGACCGAGAGAAGGTCCTGTATGCTTCAGGTCAGTTGCAAGGTGCAGCTCAGACTTGGTGGGAATCTTACCAAGCTGCACGTCCTGTCAATGCTCCTTCTGTCACTTGGGATGAATTCTCCAGAGACTTCAAGGCTCGTCATATCCCAGAAGGAATTATCGAGCTCAAGCAAGAAGAATTCCGTAACCTCAGGATGGGGCAAATGTCAGTCAGTGAATATCATGACCAATTCTCTCAGCTGGCTCGCTATGCTCCTAATGAAGTGCGAGATGATGCAGATAAGCAACGCCACTTCCTGAAGGGAATATACTATGATCTTAGACTGCAGTTGAAGGGTAATGTGTACCCAAATTTTCAGACGCTGGTAAACCGTGCCATTGTGCTGGACAATGAGCGCAAAGACATGGACAAGAAGAGAAAGATGAGAGCACAATCATCTGGGAGCAATACTTGCCCCCGCTTCAACTCTCATGCAGGCTCTCAGCAGAGGTACCAAGGTCCTGTCAGCCAGTGGAATCGCAATCCAGGACAGCAGAGGCCTCAGTATCATCAGGGGAATACACCGAACCAGCAACGCTCACCTTATCAGTTTCAGAGTGGAACTCGTACTCCTCATCAAGGTACCCCTAACTCCACTCCTGCAAAGAATAGTGCACCTCAGCCCAGCACTCCAAGAGTATGCTACCGATGTGGAGATCCTGGACACTATGCTCGTAGTTGTCCAACGAAGCAAAACCAGAACCAGAGTAATAACAGTGGTAGCAGAGGAAGACCTCAAGGGACTCCGAACTCGGGAAGAGTGAATCATGTATCTGTCGCTTCAGCTCAGGAGGCCCCAGAAGTCATGTTGGGTACGTTTGACATCAACTCCATCCCTGCATCTGTTCTTTTTGATTCTAGAGCATCGCATACTTTTATTTCGCAAGCATTCGTTACCATACATAGCATACCCATGATAGCTATGAAGAACCATATGTTAGTAAGTTCACCCGGAGGACCTATACAAGTTGCTCATAAATGCCTCTCAGTTAATCTAACCCTAAGGGGGGTAGACTTTGAGATTAGCCCAGTTGTGCTGAGAAGTTCTGGTATAGATGTGATTGTGGGTATGGATTGGATGAAAGCACATCAGGCAGTGATCCAATGCAAAGAGAAGACGGTATCTCTTGTTACACCAAAGGGCGACCAGATCAGTGTGGATGTGGTTATGCAGCAGCCAGAGACAGCCGTTGTGAACCAGATCAATGATGAAATTAATCAGGATGATCCAGTGGTGAATGAATTCCAGGATGTCTTTCCAGATGAACTGCCAGGTATGCCACCTGACCGAGACATTGAATTTTTTATTGAGTTATTACCTGGTACTGCACCCCTAGCTAAACGACCATATAGAATGGGGGTAAAAGAACTAGAAGAACTTAAGAAACAAATAGAAGAATTGCAAGAAAAAGGTTTCATTCGTCCTAGTTCTTCACCATGGGGCGCACCAGTCATTTTTGTTGACAAGAAAGATGGTAGTCAAAGGATGTGTGTTGATTATAGATCGCTCAATGAGGTTACCATCAAGAATAAGTATCCTTTGCCCAGAATTGATGATCTGTTTGATCAGTTGAGAGGTGCTTGTGTGTTCTCAAAGATTGATCTTCGTTCTGGATATCATCAATTGAAGATTCGTGCTAGTGATATTCCAAAGACAGCTTTCACCACAAGGTATGGTCTGTATGAGTATACCGTTATGTCTTTTGGATTAACCAATGCTCCTGCGTACTTTATGTACATGATGAATAAGGTGTTTATGGAGTATTTGGATAAGTTTGTGGTTGTGTTCATTGATGATATACTGGTGTTCTCGAAAACGGAGGAAGAACATGCTGAACATCTGAGATTGGTATTGCAGAAGCTTAGAGATCACAAGTTGTATGCTAAGCGAAGCAAGTGTGAGTTCTGGTTGAAGGAAGTTTCTTTCCTTGGTCATGTTGTCTCTAATGGAGGTATATCCGTTGATCCCAGTAAGGTGAAAGATGTACTGAATTGGAAACCACCAACTAGTGTTACTGAGATTCGCAGTTTTCTTGGTTTAGCTGGTTACTATAGAAGATTCATTAAAGGCTTTTCAAAACTCGCAAAGCCTATGATAGCCTTATTGGAGAAGAATGCCAAGTTTGTGTGGTCTGATCAATGCCAAGCCAACTTTGAAGAGTTGAAGAAGAGGTTGACTACAGCACTTGTGTTGATACTGCCAGATCTGAGTAAAAGTTTCTCTATCTATTGTGATGCTTCTCGTACTGGTTTGGGATGTGTTCTTATGCAAGAAGGCAGAGTTGTTGCTTATGCTTCTAGGCAGTTGAGGAAACATGAATTGAATTACCCGACTCATGATTTAGAACTTGCTGCAGTTGTACATGCGTTGAAAATATGGAGACACTATCTGATTGGGCATAAGTGTGACATATATACGGATCACAAGAGTTTGAAATATATCTTCACCCAATCTGATCTGAACTTGAGACAACGCAGATGGTTGGAACTGATCAAGGATTATGATCTAGATGTGCATTATCACCCTGGAAAAGCTAATGTGGTTGCAGATGCTCTCAGCAGGAAGAGCGGAGTTCATGAGTTGCTTATGTCAGCCATGTCTGATGAATTGTGTGATGAGTTTGAACGCTTGAACATGGGTTTCATTGTCAATGCAGCAGAGATGGTGATGGAACCTACACTTGAACAGGAGATCCGAAAAGGTCAGCTGCAGGATGAGAAACTAAAGGAGATAGCAAAGAATTTGGTAATTGGTAAGTCACCTGGTTTCCGCATGGATGATAATGGAACGTTGTGGTTTGGTAATCGTTTATGTGTACCTAATGATAAAGCTTTAAGGCAAATGGTTTTGCATGAAGCTCATGAGTCTGCTTATTCTATTCATCCTGGAAGTACTAAGATGTATATGGATGTGAAAGAGAAGTTTTGGTGGGTTGGATTAAAAAGAGATGTAGCTGAGTATGTAGCTTTGTGTGATACTTGTCAAAGGGTTAAAGCTGAACATCAGAGACCTGCTGGACTGTTGCAACCTATGAAAATACCTGAATGGAAGTGGGAAGAAGTTGGTATGGATTTCATTGTTGGGTTACCCCATACCCAGCGAGGTTATGACTCTATTTGGGTAATAGTTGATCGTCTGACCAAGGTAGCTCACTTTTTACCAGTCAAGACAAAGTACAATGGTGCTCAGTTAGCAGAGTTGTATATGGAACGAATAGTATGTTTGCATGGAGTTCCAAAGAAGATTGTGTCTGACAGAGGTACTCAGTTCACTTCAAATTTTTGGCATAGTGTACATAGAGCTTTGGGAACTAAGTTAAACTTCAGTACTGCATATCATCCTCAAACAGATGGTCAAACTGAAAGAACTAATCAGATATTGGAGGATATGTTGAGAGCTTGTGCTTTGCAATATGGTACTAGTTGGGATCAGAGTTTGCCATATGCAGAGTTCTCCTACAACAACAGTTATCAGCAGAGCATCAAGATGGCACCGTTTGAGGCACTGTATGGTCGTAAGTGTAGAATGCCATTGTTTTGGAATCAAACAGGTGAGACACAAGTGTTTGGTGCTGATGTACTCAGAGATGCTGAGGATCGTGTGAGAGTGATCCGAGAAAGTTTGAGAATAGCACAATCAAGGTAGAAGAGTTATGCGGATAATAGAAGGAGAGACTTGTCCTTTAATATCGGTGATTACGTCTATCTCAAGGTATCACCAATGAGGAGTGTAAAAAGTTTTAACATGAAAGGCAAGCTAGCACCAAGGTATGTTGGACCATTCAAAGTGTTAGCCAGACATGGTGAAGTTGCTTATCAGTTGGAACTACCTGAGAATTTATCCGGAGTTCATGACGTGTTTCATGTGTCACAACTTAAGAAGTGTCTGAGAGTACTAGAAGAGCAAATACCTTTGGATGATCTTAATGTTGCTGATGATCTGACTTACGAAGAGTATCCAGTAAAGGTTCTTGAAACAGCAGAAAGAGTAACAAGAAGCAGAGTAATTAAGATGTGTAAGGTTCAGTGGAATCGGTACTCAGAAGCAGAAGCAACTTGGGAAAGAGAAGATGAGTTGCGAAAGTCATACCCGCAGTTGTTTGACTAAGCCAGCTAATCTCGAGGACGAGATTCTTTTAAGGGGGTAGATTTGTAACACCCAAAATTTGCATATTTTGAAATGCATTAAAATGATTTAATTATGTTCCTTTGTTATGCATTTAATTTAATTGAAACTTTAAATGTTTGGTATATTAAAATTTTGTCATATAGTAACATGTGGTGCTCTTCATGCTGGTGCTTTGTTGATTTTGTTTGAGTGGTTTTGAAAAGTGTCCAAAACTATATTTGAAAATGCTTTGAAATTGGGTTTGGAAATTCATTTGAAAAATCATTTCTAGAAAATTGCCAAAGCATTTCTTCTCCCTCTCCTATTCATTTCTCCTTTCTGGCCCACTCTTCATTCGGCCGTAGGCCTGGTTCCCTCCTTTACCTCGGCCCAGCCCGCAGTGGCACTTCCCCCCCTCCCCTCAGTTCCTCCCTTGGGCCGACGCCTCCGCGGCCCAGCAAGCAGGCAGGAGCCTCCCCTTTCCCTGCCTTGTGACACCGACGAGATGGCCCCGCGTGTCATCCTCTCCTCTCCCCTTTGCCTTGACCCGCTGACTGCCTTGCCCCATGGCGGTCCTTCCCTTCCCTTTCTTCTCCCCTTTCCTTCTTCTCCGCGCGCCGACGCCGAGACCCGGCCGCAAGGTCCGTTCCTTGGTTCCGCCGAGATCGTGCGGGAACACCTTCCCTTCCTTCCTCGCTGTGTCGCTGACCCCTCTGGTCCACGTGTCAACGTTCCCCTCCCTTTCCTTCCGTATCCGAGCAGTACGCGACGAGCAGAGCTCGGATCGCATGAAATCAAATCCCTCAATCTCCGCGATTGCTTGCCATAGCGGTTCGGGGTCCTATAAGTAGCTCCGCATCCTTCCCCCGAACCGGTTCTTCCCGTCTACGTACTGTTTTCGCCTCGCCCTAGCTCTCAGCGCCGCCGCCACGAGCTCAGAGCTCCGCCGCCGCCATTGAAGGCCACCAGAGCTCTCTGGACCCTCGCGAGCCCTCCACCCTCTGCGGAACGTGTTTGGAGGTACCCCGAACCCGACCCCGCGCTCAATTTCCCCTGTCCTTGCCCTCACTCGCCTCGTGACGTTTGCAGTGGAGCCGTAGCCGCCCCGCGACGTCGCCAGCCGCCTCGGGAGTTCTTCAGTCCGCGCGAACGCCCTAGGTGAACTCGCCGTCTCTTTCTCTCTCTCCCGGACCCCTCGGTTCGGTGTTTGATGGACCGTAGCCCTCATTCCGATCGCGCCGACGAGCTCCACGGCGGAGCCCATGGCGAACCGCCGCGCTGGCACTCTTCCCGGCCGGCGACTTCTCCCTTCCCTCCCTTGTTCTAATCGTGTCCGTCCTCTTTAAATCCGACGGTCCAGATCACCAGATACCTCTTCGGTCTCTCCCTTCTAATCTCGGCCTTCTACTCTGAGATCAACGGCCGAGGATCCAGATACCCCTTTGATCGGGAAACTTGCTAAAGAGACCCTGAATTTCTTCAAGAGTCAACCCGCAGTCCATGGCGCCTCCAGAGAATACGTCTTTGCCTCTGGAAAGCGTGAACCCTGTCGGGATTTCTTTTAATTCGAAAATAAATTAAAATTTCTATTTACAAAATTGCCACTCCTATTCAAATGTCTATAACTCCCTCATTTTAAATCCAAATCGCTCCGTTCAAGTTGCGTTAGATCCGTATTTTCTTGCTCTATCCAGTAGTATAGTTTTCATCTATGTTAATTACTTTTAAGAATCAAAGAAAATTATTTCCGTAGTGCTTTAATCTTACTCTATTCAAAATCCCGTTTATTTCCTAACTTCGTCGTTTTAGCTCCGTTTTTCGTGATTCAAGCATCTATGTGATCGTAGTGTTACGTAGATCAGTTTTATAAGCTTTTCATCTTGTTTTATTAATGTTGGTGTACTGTTCTAATCATAGTTTTGTTTGCTTCGTGTATGATTGTCGTTGATTGTATGGTGTTGATTGTTGATCGGAATAGACGTTGAGCAATCCGTTGAAGAGTCAGAGTTTCTTCTTGATCAAGATCAACAAGAGTTCTTCGAAGAAGGCAAGTATAACATGGGATTATCCTTGATGACCTATTCACAAATAATATAACCCATATGCATGATATTCCTTGTTACCATAGATTGATCCTAGTGTTTGATACCCTGATTACCTTGTCACCTATGATTTGATCCACCACATGTGATTAGTATTGCTAGCGCTCATATCAGATGTACATGATCTTATTTGTTAATGACTATATGCAATAATGGTAAAACTTGCTTTTTAGCAACATGGATTATAGGAGCTTATCTGTCGGCAAAAGCTGGGACATACAGTACAACCACGAGGGCTATTATGGCTCTGGCTTTAGCTAAGTATGGGGACCTTTTCTAGCTTGTCAGTGGTTACCTTTTTGGCGCAAGTAGGAACGTGCCAAGACGGGTATAGTGTGGTTCCTAATCTACGGGCCAGCCGCGAAGGAGTGTGACCGTAGACAGGTTGGCTCTACATCCCCCTGCCACGAGCCTTGCGGCCCTGACTTGTTAGACGAACCCTTGGAAGGCTTCGTAGTGTACCCTGCCCGCTCACCTTGGGAGTGTTTTGGGAGTAATTAACCCGGGCATATGGGCAATCACGACTCGTGGGTAAAGTGTACACCTCTGATCAGAGTTAATAAATTATCATGATAGCCGTGCTCACGGACACGAGCGGCTCGGAAAACTCACGGAATTATTTGGTTCTTACTTCTATGTGGCTTACGCATGTGTTATTTAATTGTTGTATATTTCTGTCATTTACTTTATGATCATGGATATTTGAGCTTATGCAATTTACCTTGGCAATTGTTGATAATAATATGAATTTGATCTACTTAAAATGCTTATCGCTATGAACCCTGCATATCCTTTTGAGCTTCATAAACCCCGTGTTATATTTGTTGAGTACGTATGTGCTCACCCTTGCATTCAAACACCACAGATGAAGATTGGGTTGATGACTACCGCAATGAGTACTAGACTTGGAGTCAACCAGTCCCTTGGAGCTTCCGCAGTTATCTTCGTTTAGTTGAAGTTATTTGTTTCAGAATATGTAATGAATATTTATTCGCTATGTAATAAGCACTGTGATGGTACTCTTTCATAATTTGTCAACTCATGTGTGCGACTATTCCTGGGGTGCACATGAGCCTTTTATGCACTTGTTTTTGTTCTTGAAAACGGGTGTGACAGCCTAGAGGTTCAATGCCTCAAGGTGCTAGGCCTCAGGAGGTGAGACCACGTGGTGGTCGTGCCCGGCGGGGTACCGGTCGTGACCCATACGACTATGGGCCTTGTGGCGGTGGCTTTACTCCACCCTTCTCTAGCGGACCACGTTTTCCCTATCGTGGTGATCGCTATCCCTCCATGGGGCAGGAGATGTTTGGTTTTTCTCCTAACCCATTTTTTGGGAAAGTGGGACAACACTGGTATCCTTCACAGTTTACTAACCCAGTGTTGGTCCGTTTGCTCACCCTATATATTTTTATTGATGTAGGAAGGAGGACTGGAGGAGACTTGGCTTGTGGATTCCGGATGTTCACGCCATATGACCGGAAGTGCCAAGTGGTTCTCCAGCCTCGACCCCATGCGCCATACCGAGTACATCACATTCGGGGACAAGAGCAAAGTTAAGGTTGTGTCCCGAGGGTCGATCCGAGTCAATTTGTCTTTTGTCCTCAAGGATGTTGCTTTGGTTGCGAATTTGCATTTTAACCTTCTATCGGTTTAACAACTCCTTGAAGACGGTTTTGAAGTGAGTTTTAAGCCAAACTTGTCTCGGATTTTGGACTCTCGTGGTGATCTTGTTTGCCGGATTTTGCCCTTCGGGAAGGTTTTTCATGCGGATTTTTCTATCTCTTCTGGACCTTCTCGTTGTCTTCTTGCTGGTTCTTCCTCCGAGCTTTGGAAGTGGCATAGGAGATTGGCACATTTGAGTTTTGACTTGCTTGCAAGGCTGAGCTCAATGGACCTTATCCAAGGATTGCCAAAGCTGAAGTTTGAGAAGGATTTGGTTTGCCAACCTTGTAGGCATGGCAAGATGGTTGCCGCTTCCCATCCTCCTGAGACTGAGGTCATGACCACTCGACCTGGCGAGCTCTTACACATGGACATAGTTGGTCCAGCTCGGGTTAGGTCGGAAGGAGGGAAGTGGTATGTTGTTGTAGTCGTTGATGACTACTCGAGATACTCTTGGGTGTTCTTTTTGGAGAGTAAGGATGAGGCTTTTCCACTTGTTTGAGATCTGATTTTGAGATTGTAAAATGAGCTACCTAAGAATGCCATGAGAGCTATCCGCAGTGACAATGCCATAGAATTTAAGAATGCTCACTTTGCAACTCTTTGCTCTTCTTTGGGTCTCGATCACCAGTTTTCCTCACCTCACACTCCCCAACAGAACGATGTTGTTGAGCGCAAGAATAGGACCCTTGTTGAGATGGCCAGGACGATGCTCGATGAGCATAGGACTCCTAGGCAGTATTGGGCCGAAGCACTCAGTTCTGCTTGCTATGTCCAATCGCATTTTCCTCCAAGCTTTCAAGAAAAAGACTTCTTATGAGCTGCGATTTGGGAGACCACCCAAGGTAAGTCACCTACGGGTGTTTGGGTGCTGGTGCTTCATCCTCAAAATGGGCGGTAAGTTGGATAAATTTGAATCACGGTCTTCTGACGGTATCTTTACTGGTTATTCTACTCACTCTCGTGCTTATCGTGCACTTAACCTTGAGACTAACCGAGTGATGGAGACTTGTGAGATTACTTTCGATGAGACTATGCCCTATGTTTCCACCGATTTTGAGCTTGTAGGTGATGATGAGGTGAACACTAGCATCTTTATGGAGGAGGAGCAGGACGATGCCGATTGGGGTGATCCCGAGCCAACTCCACTGACTGCCCCGTCGACCCTGCGACATCCACTTCGCCTCACGGTCCCGACCCGACTACTTCCTCTATATGGGGGCCGTTCGAGAAGCTTCCTTAGTCGGTGCCTGTTGCACCTAAGGGAGCTCCAGCAGCTGTTGAGGGGGAGACCACTTCGTCCAGGCAGGCTCCCCGCCACATCCAGCGGCAGCACCCGCCGGAGAACATCATCGGCGACATTGACCGTCGAGTCACGCGGTCCAGGTCCCATCTCTCTCACTTTGCTCATTCGGCTTTTGTCGCTTCTTTTGAGCCCCGAGATGTTGGACACGCTTTGATGGATCCGGATTGGGTTAATGCCATGCATGAGGAGTTAGAAAACTTTGAGCGAAACCGCATTTGGGTCTTAGTTCCTCCACCACCTAGTTGCCACCCATAGGTACCAAATGGGTTTTCAAAAACAAACAAAGTGAAGATGGGGTGGTAGTGTGCAACAAGGCTAGGTTGGTAGCTCAAGGCTTTTGTCAAAAGGAGGGGATAGACTATGAGGAAACCTTTGCTCCCGTAGCTCGTTTAGAAGCCATTAGAATCCTTCTAGCTTTTGCGGCTTCTAAGGGTTTTAAACTTTTTCAAATGGGCGTTAAAAGTTCTTTCTTAAATGGCTACATAGAGGAGGAAGTGTATGTTAGACAACCTCCCGGTTTCGAAAATCCCAAGTTTCCAAACCATGTTTTTAAACTTCACAAAGCTTTGTATGGTTTGAAACAAGCACCTAGAGCATGGTATGATAGGCTAAAAACCTTTTTGCTCGCCAAGGGTTTTAAAATGGGATCGGTCGATAAAACGCTTTTTCTCCTCAAGCAAGGCAAAGACACTCTCCTAGTCCAAATTTACGTGGATGATATACTCTTTGGTTGTTCTTCTCATGCTCTTGTTGCCAAGTTTGCAGATCTTATGAGCAGGGAATTTGAGATGAGCATGATGGGAGAGTTGACCTTCTTTCTCGGGTTGCAAATCAAGCAAACCCGGGAAGGGACATTCGTCCACCAAGGAAAGTACACGAAGGACATCCTAAAGAAGTTTGAGATGGGCAAGGAAAAGCCCCTCTTGATGCCCATGTCAACTACGATTGCCTTGGATGCGGACGAGGAAGGATAGGCGGTGGATCAGACGGAGTACCGAAGCATGATCGGGTCGCTTCTTGTTGACACCGTTTTTTGGCATGTGTCAATATGATCCGAGGATTGTGTCGATCGGCAAGAGGCTAGTTGCCATTCCTTATCGGCGTTGGGATATTATCGATCATATTACCAATAAAGGCAAGAATGGTTCTGATGAAGATAGACTTGTTGCCGATAGAGGCAGGAAGACAGTGTTGAAGGCAAAGGTCAGCTTGCCGATGAGAATAGAGAGGGTGTTGCCGATGAAAGCAAGAAGAACATTGCCGATGAAAACTGAAGTTCATTACTGATGTGATGAAGGCAGCAATGTTGCTGGTGAAGGCAAGACCTTGCCGATGAAGGCAAGAAAGCATTGAAGATGAGAGCCAAAGCCTATTGCCGATAAGGACGGAAAGCTGCTGATGAATGATGATGCCGATGGAAGCGAGATGAAGTGGCTGGTGTCAGCAGAGAGCTGCCAATGGCGATAGAAGGTTGCAGATTAGAAGTCTGCCGATGGAAGGTGTTATCGGATGTTGCCGATGAGGGATGACATGGCTAACGTGAGCATGCAATTGCCGATGGCGCTTGAAGGAAAGTTGCGGATCGGAAGGATTTGCCGATGGAAAGTTTCATCGAAAGGAGATATAAGGAAACTGGTGATTTTATGTCAGTATTGTTATAGAAGTTTGAGTCCGACTCTTGCATGAGTCGTTTTATTTCCTTAATAATAGAAGAGTCTGTTTAGGAAAGGATTGTTATTATTTGGGTCCCGCTCCTGCGCGAGTCAGTTATTTCCTTTAAAGTAGGAGTTTGTTTTGTTTAGGAAAGGTACGAGTCGTATCTATCTACAACTCCCTCTGCCGGAGTATAAATAGGTACCTAGGGGTCATGTGAGAAAATATATCCAAGCATATCAAACATATCAATTACTTTTTATCTTATTTACCTTTCCAGCAATTTATCTTTACCGCATTAGGTATTAGTTTATCTACGAGTTCTTCAAGTTTCGACGGGCTGCATCTCATCGACCTCCGTCAACCCTTGCAAGTTCCGCGTGGGAGTAATCTGAGCCTTGATGTCCGGGCGCATCGCTGTCGTCTCGTTCAGCTCTGCTCTAGTTATCCTGATCAAGTCTGAGTCTTGACATCCGAGCGTATCGCCGTTGTCTTGATTGGATCTTGTTCTAGTTATCGTCCTTGTCAATTAACTGGTCAAATCGACTGGCACACCCTCGGAAATCGAATTCGGGTAATAGCCCGAGGTGTTCGCAGATCCTGACGCTTTTTGTGTCAACACTTCTGTACTTGACAGCGACTCGGCCAGACATTCAGTTCGTCGTCTGCTTGTGTGCATGCTTTCAGACGTCCCCACGGACTTCACACAAGCAGGCGGTGAAATGCATCATGAGGTACTTGCGCTTCACTCCTGAATTTGGTCTTTGGTTTTCAGCCTCTTCCTCTCTTGGTCTTTGTGGTTATTCTGATGCGGACTTTGTTGGATGTCGTCTTGATCGGAAGTCCACTTCTGGGACTTGCCAGTTTCTCAGGTCTTCTTTGGTGTCTTGGTCTTCCCGCAAATAGTCTAGCGTGGCATAGTCAACGTGCGAAGCTAAGTACGTTGCCACGGCTAGTTGTTGCTCTCAGTTGATTTGGATGATTGCAACTTTGAAAGATTTTGGTCTTGTGCTTACTAAGGTGCCTCTGCTTTGCGATAGCACGAGTGCAATTAGTGTGGCCAAAAATCCCGTCCTTCACTCTAAGACCAAGCACATTGAGGTCCGTTTTCACTTCTTGCGTGATCATTACGAGAAGAGCGACATTGACCCAAAACTAGCTTGCGGATATTCTCACAAAACCATTGGATCAAGCTGCGTTTTCGCGCCTTCGGGGCGAGTTGGGTGTTTGCTTCCCTTTTTAGTTGAGGGAAGCTCTTTGTGTATTATAGTGGTTCTTATTTGTCTTCTTCTTTCTTTTGGTGTCTTTTTAGTTTTTAATTGGTGTCATTGCATTTTGCATCTCATTTGCATTTGTGACTGCGAACACATGGTGGATAAGTACCCATGTATGTTCAGTTTTTTGATGAGTGATTGCCCAACACTTGAGCGTTTCAGTTTGAGTGGCTTACCCTAACCTCTTTGCGAAAGCAAATGTGTGCCTGTCTATCGGCTTGTGGTGTGCAGGTACTATGCCTAGTGACAGTGGTCAATGGTGTGGAGAAGGTTGAGTAGAGGCTTGCCGTGCCGATGGACTGAGAGCGGTGAAGGGCGGAAGCGGGGCTCGGACTGAGGGACCATGGGCGCCGGCGGACTAGCTGTGGTGGCTAGTACTTGGCACCGGCGAGTGCGAGAAGACATGGAGGTAGACCGAGTCGACCAAGTCAAGACGGTGGACGCGCGAGTCGAGCGGAGGCTCAGGGGACTTGGAGTCCGACCGGGCGAAGACAAGGTGGCTCGCGTCGAGTGGTTTGGTGGTTTGGGCCTCAAAACCATCCGCGTCGGTTTTTCGAGTTTGGGCCGCAAAACTCGGGGTTCGGTAGTTGAGCCGAAAGCTACCGGTGGCGGGTTTCGCGGGTTTGGGCCTCAAAACCCGGGCAGAGCTTCCGAGGAAGCGGGGATGGCACGTGGCGGAATCCTGGAGGTTGCGTCGAGGCGACGGCAACTCCTGGCAGGAAGCGGGGCCGTCCATTCCAATCGAGGGAGATATTTACCGGAGCTTGGACTGCAATGCTTAGGCTAGGTAGTTCACTCATTGTATCTAGGGGGGTCTTTGGGAAATAGCCAAAGCTTCAAATAAATAGAGGATGAAGGGGTATCCTCATTCTATCTCTTGAACCCTAATCATTTGCCCCAACTCTCTCTCTCTAACCTCTCTCTAGTTCATGAGATCCCTAGGTTGATCCCACCAACCTTTGTAAGAACTCGAGTTTGTTGCAAGGAATCGGAGGCCGTAACCTCCGTAAGCCATGGCGGCTTCGATTTCGTGATTGCGTCCCGTTTTGCTTGTGTTCTTCGCGTTTTTGCTTTTGCTCCCTCTTTTCCCGAGTCGATTTCTCTTTGTAGGGAGTAGCTCTCGCAAATCCGTTTGAACCGAGTTGTTCGTAATCGAGAGGAGCATATTTGCACCAAAGGATTCTCTCTCAAACCTCTCGAGTACGCAGATCGGGCGTTTTCTTTGTGGTTTTCCTCGTTTTCCCCTTTCTCCCCCAAATCCGAGTGTTCCCGTTTATCCGACCCAAATTGAGCGATGATTTCTTCGGGATAGCTCCCCAATTGCACTAGGATCATGCCTACAAAGTTTGGTTGCAGTTGGTGATCATTTGGTCGAGTTTTGGGAAGATTTGGTGGAGAGAAATTCGTTTTTCACGTTTTCAGAGTTTCTGCTCGTAAGCGTCGGACTAGGCTCCGGACGACTCTCCCCTAGCTCCGGACCATAGCAAGTGGTCCGGTGGTCTTGACTTCAGTCGTGTCAAGCAGCAAAGGGCGTCGGACCTAGCTCCGGACCACTCCGCTTTTGAGCTCCGGACCTTTGTCGAGTAGTCCGGTGGCTCTGCTGCGGGAGTCGGCTACGCGTCGGACCAGAGTGTATAGTCCGACGGTGTCGTCCGACGGTCTGGTCCGGAGGTCAGGCTCTCTCTGTTCGTTTTTGGAGGTCTGGAAGGTGAGCACCGGACCACTCTCCTTGGTCCGGTGGTGGAGGCGTCGGACTAGTCCGGAGGTGTGGTCCGGAGGTCGGGTGCTCTCTGCTCGTTTTGGCCTCGGCTGGTGAGAGCATCGGACTACTCACCGGACCATTCGTCATTGGTCCGGTGGTTCAGTCTCAACTGGTCCGGAGCCTCTGTGGTTTCCTGTTTTCGCCTGTTTTGCCTAGGTTCTTGCCTCTTTTCAATAGAGGTTGAGAACTTGGTCTTTGGGGTTTCCGGTGAGTTTTCCTCCACTGCCGGTGAGCTTTCTTTTCTCCGTTTTCGTCTGAATCCCCGCTCGCTTTGCTCGGGGGAGGTTGAGCACCCAGTAACTGAGTTTGATTCTTGGGAAGAGTGGCCCGAATATTTCGAGAGAAATTTGAGGCTCCCATTCACCCCCCTCTGGTCGCCATTCTCGGTCCTTCAATTGGTATCAGAGCGGGTTAAGGATCATTCCACCTTAAACGGTTCTTGATCCGCGAAGGCGACATGGAGCGAGGTGTTGGCAAACCTCCGTTCTTCGATGGAACGAATTTCGCCTATTGGAAGGTGCGCATGTCCGCTTACCTTCAAGGGCTTGATTCGAAGATCTGGGAGATTTGTGAGAATGAGGATTACGTGGTTCTTGGCGCTCGGATCACTGAGCTCCAAGCTACTCAACATGCTTCAAACGCAAGAGCCCGTAGCATCCTCTTCTCGAGTTTGTCTCTTCCTGAGTTTGAGCGGGTTTCGAGTCTCACTACGGCACGAGAGATCTGGCAAACACTTGTGCGATATCATGAGGGCAACCCTCAGATCAAGTCCAGACTCTTCGACACGTACCGTAGGGAGTACGAGAACTTCGTTCAGTTGGCCGGCGAATCTGTTGACGGGATGCTCACTCGCTTCCAATCTATCGTCAACAAGATGCGTGCTAATCGGACCAACTTACCTTATGATGATCATGAGATGGCTATCAAGCTTTTGCATGCTCTTGATCGGAAGGTATGGGAGATGAAGGTGGCTGCCATCCAGGAGTCACCAGGCTATGACGCCCTGACCGTGGATGAGCTATTCAGCAAGCTCAAGTCCTCGGAGATTGACCACCAGACCCGGGCCAAGCTTGAGAACCCGTCGAACCCATCCATGGCGTTGGTTTCCGGCCCCGGCGGTGTGTCTTCTTCTTCCTCTAACCCTTCACACTCTTCGTTCGCTTTGTCTTTGATGTCTGTGACAGAGGAACAAGTGGAGGCGCTTGGAGATGATGAGCTGGCTTTGGTCATCACCAAGTTCTCACGGTTTCACAACAACCGTTTGAACCGTCGGCGTGGTGGCTCAGCCAAGGGGTGCTACCGTTGCGGTGATGAGGATCACTTCATCGCAAACTGCCCCAAGAAAGCTGCGGGTGAATTCACCAAGCGCAAGGACAAGCGCGAGCACCGCTTCGAGGACAAGCACAAGGCCAAGGGCGGCTACAATCGAAAGTCCTCCAAGAAGGTGATCGACAAGGTGAAGGCCAAGCACCGAGCCTTCCTCGCCTCCCTCAGTGACATCGATGCCTCTTCCGACGGGGGCCCTTCCTCAAGCGACGATGAGTCGAAGGGAAAGGTTGAGGACAAGCTCAACGGCCTCTGCTTCTATGCCGACGCCAAGCACGGTGGCTTTTGCACCATGGCGATTGAAGAAGGCAAGGTCGGGAAGTTCAAGGATGGCCCCGACTATGACTCTGACACACCCGAGGTATCACCCACCATCGAAACCCTCTCTCTCGAGCTTGAGTCTCTGAACGATACCTTGCTTAGTCAGGATGCTTTGCTCAAGCGTGCCGCTTGTGAGAGAAATGATTTCAAAGCAAAGTACCTTAGCACGCTTCATGAGCTGGAGTTTGCTAAGGCACAAGTGGTGGTTACCGAGGAGGTAGAGTGTGATGCTTGTGCCATCCACATGTCTGATCTTGTCACACTTCAGGACAAGTATGGCACTCTACTTGAGGAGATTAGTGAGCTGAAGGCTAGGCCTAGCTTACTTGGTGCGTGCAAGTCTTGCTTAGGCTTGCGTTCTGAGCTGGCACAAAGAGATGCTAGGATTGCTATGCTAGAGAAGGCCAGCTTAGATAGCACTAGAGAGTCGGATCGCTTTGAGGCTTTGGAGCTTGAGATTGCATCGTGCAGACACGACAAGATGCGTACCGAGGAAGAAAACACATACCTTCGGTCCATCTTGAGCTGGGTGTCTTGCCGAGAGCCACAGTTGGGGATGATGCTTAGCCAGTGCAAGCGAGCTGGCAGCACGGGAGTAGGCTTTGCTATAGGTGGGAAGGACGATAGCATGTTCGGTAAGATCGGTGAGTGCAGTGGTTTGAGCGAGAACGAGAAATCCACCACAACACCCAAGCTTACCAAGATCACTCCACCTAAGCCTACCGACCCCTCCAAGTTTCCTGTGAGAGATGGTGTGTTTGAAGAGCCACCCAAAACCACTCCACAGAAGCAAGTATGGATTGCCAAACCAAACCACCTTCGCAACCCACTTGACACATTGCCAGACATCTCTAGTGATCCCCTTCCTAAGAAAGCTAGAGCCACCCAACCCAACAAGAGAGTGCCTACCAAGAGTGTGGTGAGGTACCATTGTGAGTATTGTGAGCGGGATGGGCACTTGGCTGAGTTTTGCTTTAGGAGGAAGAGAGATGATCGGAAGCAGGTTGAGTTGAACAACCGGGACATGTACCACCCACGAGTTGGGGTGCGTGAACCGGAAGTTCAGAGGCGCACTTCTAGGCCTAGAGGTACAATGCTTCAAGGTGCTAGGCCTCAGGAGGCGAGACCACGTGGTGGTCGTGCCCGGCGGGGTACCGGTCGTGACCCATACGGCTACGAGCCTCGTGGCGGTGGCTTTACTCCACCCTTCTTTAGCGGACCACGTTTTCCCTATCGTGGTGATCGCTATCCTCTCGTGGGGCAGGAGATGTTTGGTTTTTCTCCTAACCCTTTCTTTGGGCAAATGGGACAACACTGGTATCCTTCACAGTTTACTAACCCCAGTGTTGCGCCGTTTGCTCACCCTATGTCTTTTTATTGATGTAGGAAGGAGGACTGGAGGAGACTTGGCTTGTGGATTCTGGATGCTCACGCCATATGACCGGAAGTGCCAAGTGGTTCTCCAGCCTCGACCCCGTGCGCCACACCGAGTACATCACTTTCGGGGACAAGAGTAAAGGTAAGGTTGTCTCCCGGGGGTCCATCCGAGTCAATTCGTCTTTTGTCCTCAAGGATGTTGCTTTGGTTGCGAATTTGCATTTTAATCTTCTCTCGGTTTCGCAACTCCTTGAAGACGGTTTTGAAGTGAGCTTTAAGCCAAACTTGTCTCGGATTTTGGACTCTCGTGGTGACCTTGTTTGCCGGATTTTACCCTTCGGGAAGGTTTTGCGTGCGGATTTTTCTATCTCTTCCGGACCTTCTCGTTGTCTTCTTGCCGGTTCTTCTTCCGAGCTTTGGAAGTGGCATAGGAGATTGGGACATTTGAGTTTTGACTTGCTTGCAAGGCTTAGCTCAATGGACCTTATCCAAGGATTGCCAAAGCTGAAGTTCGAGAAAGATTTGGTTTGCCATCCTTGCAGACATGGCAAGATGGTTGCTGCTTCCCATCCTCACGTAACTCAAATTATGACCTCTCAACCTGGCGAGCTCTTACACATGGACACAGTTGGTCCAGCTCGGGTTAGGTCGGAAGGAGGGAAGTGGTATGTGGTTGTAGTCGTTGATGACTACTCGAGGTACTCTTGGGTATTCTTTTTGGAGAGTAAGGATGAGGCTTTTATGCATGTGCGTGATCTGATTTTGAGATTGCAAAATGAGCTACCTAAGCATGCCATGAGAGTTATTCACAGTGATAATGGCACAGAATTCAAGAATGCTCAATTTGCATCTCTTTGCTCTTCTTTGGGTTTGGATCACCAATTTTCCTCTCCTTACACTCCCCAGCAGAATGGTGTTGTTGAGCGCAAAAATCGGACCCTTGTTGAGATGGCCAGGACGATGCTGGATGAGCACAGGACTCCTAGGCGGTATTGGGCCGAAGCACTCAATTCTGCTTGCTATGTTTCCAATCGCATTTTTCTTCGGGATTTTAAGAAAAAGACCTCTTATGAGCTGCGATTTGGGAGACCACCCAAGGTAAGTCACCTACGGGTGTTTGGGTGCAGGTGCTTCATCCTCAAAAAGGGCGGTAAGTTGGATAAATTTGAATCACAGTCTTCTGACGGTATCTTTCTTGGTTATTCTACTCACTCTCGTGCTTATCGTGCACTTAACCTAGAAACTAACCGAGTGATAGAGACTAGTGAGATTACATTCGATGAAACTATGCCCTGTGTTTCCATTGCTTTTGAGCGTGCAGGTGATGATGAGGTGAACACCAGCATCTTTGTGGAGGAGGAGCAGGACGACACAGATTGGGGTGATCCCGAGCTGACTCCACCGGCTGCCCCAGTCGACCCTGTGACGTCTACTTCGGCTCACGGCCCGGACCCTTCTACTTCCTCTACATGGGGGCCATTCGAGCAGCTTCCTCAGTCGGTGCCCGTTGCACCTGAGGGAGCTCCAGCTGCTGTCGAGGGGGAGGCGACTTCTTCACGTGAGGCACCGCTACACATTCAGCATCACCACCCTCCTCAGACTATGATCGGTGACATCAACGAGCGTACCACACGCTCCAGGTCATATCGTATCTCTCACTTTGCTCATTCGGCTTTTGTCGCGTCTTTTGAGCCCCGAGATGTTGGACACGCATTGATGGATCCGGATTGGGTTAATGCCATGCATGAGGAGTTAGAGAACTTTGAGCGAAACCGCGTTTGGGTCTTAGTGCCACCACCACCAAGTTGCCACCCTATAGGAACCAAGTGGGTTTTCAAGAACAAACAAAGTGAGGATGGGGTGGTAGTGCGTAACAAGGCTAGGTTGGTAGCGCAAGGCTTTTGTCAAAAGGAGGGAATAGACTATGAGGAAACCTTTGCTCCCGTAGCTCGTTTAGAAGCCATTAGAATCCTTTTAGCTTTTGCGGCTTCTAAGGGTTTTAAACTTTTTCAAATGGACGTTAAAAGTGCTTTCTTAAACGGCTACATAGAGGAGGAAGTGTATGTTAGACAACCTCCCGGGTTCGAAAATCCCAAGTTTCCAAACCATGTTTTTAAACTCCATAAAGCTTTGTATGGTTTGAAACAAGCACCTAGAGCATGGTATGATAGGCTAAAGACCTTTTTGCTTGCTAAGGGTTTTAAAATGGGATCGGTAGATAAGACGTTGTTTCTCCTCAAGCAGGGCAAAGACACTCTCCTTGTCCAAATTTACGTGGATGATATCATCTTTGGTGGTTCTTCTCATGCTCTTGTTGCCAAGTTTGCAGATCTTATGAGCAGGGAATTTGAGATGAGCATGATGGGAGAGTTGACTTTCTTTCTCGGGTTGCAAATCAAGCAAACTCGAGAAGGGACGTTTGTGCACCAAGGCAAGTACACGAAGGATATCTTGAAGAAGTTTGACATGGGCGAGGCAAAGCCCCTCTCGACGCCTATGTCAACTACTACTGCCTTGGATGCGGATGAGGAAGGAGAAGCGGTGGACCAGACGGAGTACCGCAGCATGATCGGGTCGCTTCTGTACCTGACGGCGACCCGGCCGGACATTCAGTTCGCCGTCTGCCTGTGTGCTCGCTTTCAGGCGTCCCACGGACATCGCACAAGCAGGCGGTGAAACGCATCTGGTGCTTCACTTGGTATTCTGAGAGTTGAGAGCTGTGATTGGTATCTTGGCTTGCTAGCGGTGTTGAGCCCGTTTTCTGCCTCTTCTTGAGGGTTAGTTTTGTTTTGCTTGGTTGCGTCGAGCCGTTGCCCATGTCTTTGGGAACCAAGTTTTGGACTCACTTTGCTTCTCTCAAGTGATCCCGTTTTGGCTTTCTTAGCTTTTTGGTCATTTGGAGAGCTTTACCTTGTGGCGCAAATCTGAAATGCAATTGTGTTTACAATGCACTCATCAAGGGGGAGATTGCGAACACATGGTGGATAAGTACCCATGTAGTTCAGTTTTGTGATGAGTGATTGCCTAACACTTGAGTATTTCAGTTTGAGCAGTTATACTAACCTCTTGCGAAAGCATGTGTGTGCTTGTCTATCGGCTTGTGGTGTGTAGGTGCTATGCCTAGTGACAGTGGTCAATGGCATGGAGAAGGTCGAGTAGAGGCTTACCGTGTCGATGGACTGAGAGTGGTGAAGGGCGGAAGCGGGGCTCGGACTGAGGGACCATGGGCGCCGACGGACTAGCTGTGGTGGCTAGTGCTTGGCACCGGTGAGTGTGATAAGACATGGAGGTAGACCGAGTCGACCGAGTCAAGACGGTGGACGAGCAGGTCGAGCAGACGCTCATGGGACTCGGAGTCCTACCGGGCAAAGACAAGGTGGGTCGAGTTGAGCGGTTTGGTGGTTTGGGCCTCAAAACCATCCGAGGACGGTGTTCGAGTTTGGGCCTCAAAACTCGGGGTTCGGTAGTTGAGCCCAAAGCTACCGGTGGCGGGTTTCCTGGGTTTGGGCCTCAAAACCTAGGCAGAGCTTCTGAGGAAGCGGGGATGGCACGTGGCGGAATCCTGGAGGTTGCGTCGAGGCGACGACAACTCCCGGCAGGAAGCGGGGCCGTTCATTCAAAATGCAGGAGATATTTTCCGGAGCTTGGACTGCAATGCTTAGGCTAGGTAGTTCACTCAATGTATCTAGGGGGGTCTTTGGGAAATAGCCAAAGCCCGATAAGTAGGGGGTGAAGGGGTATCCCTCATCCTACCTCTTGAACCCTAGTCATTTGCACCACCTCTCTCTCTCTAGTTTATCTCTCTAGTTCATGAGGTCCCTAGTGTAAGGATTTGCACTTTGATTTTGTCGGGAATCGGAGGCCATGGCGGCTTTGATTTCGTGATTGTGTCTCCTTTTACTTGTGTTCTTCACTAATCGCGTTTTTGCTCCTCTTAATCCTCTTTGTTCATGCGATGATTTCTCTTGATTGAGAGCGAGTTTTGCGATTCCGTTTGAACCAAGTTGTGCGGGATCACGATTAGAAGATTTGCACCGAAGGGTTTCATCCCAAACATCTTGAGCACATAGATTGGGCAATATCTATTTCGTGTTCTTCGTTTTTGGAGTTTTTCCTGAAATCCTTTTATGCCGGTTGATTCGATCCAAATTGAGCAATGATTCTCTAGGGATAGCTCCTCCATAGGCTTGGGATCATTCCCACAAAATTTGGTAGCCTTTGGTGAAGATTTGGTAGAGGATCTTTGGAGTTTTGGGTGGAGGCGATTTGAAATCGCCCCCAAAACTGTTCTGTCCGAGAGGTCTCGGACTATCCAGGGAAGTCCCTCGGACTGTCCGCCAGTCGGGCGTGGGCAGAACCCTCTCGGTTCCTGTTAAGTCGTTTGCGGACTGTCCGACCCAAGGTCGCGGACTGTCCACCGTTGAGATTCTTCTGCAGACACTGTTTCTGGTCCGAGTTGCTACAGGTTTTCGAGGTGAACGGCGGACTGTCCGGGACACCCCCGCAGACAGTCCGGGATCGGACCAGAGCTGAATCCAGAGAAGTTTTTTTTTGAACCTTTTGCCTGCGGACAGTCCAGTTCTTTCCGCGGACAGTCCGCCGAGTCTTTTCAATGTACTGCGGATAGTCCGAGACCCAGGGTCCGGACAGTCCGGGCTTTGGCTGTCTTTGTTGTTTTGGTCTTGGCTCTTCGAGGCTCGTTCGTGAAGGTTTTCCGACCGCTCCGCTGCACCTTTAGGACCACTCCTAAGGTGTCCACCTACCCGTTAGGTCGTGAGCTAGTCGAAGTTTTTGAAGGCGCTTTTTGGGTGTGATTTTGGACAAGGGTCAAGCTATAGAAGTTTCCGAAAGGAATTTTTATTTGGTCCCATTCACCCCCTCTAGTTGCCATTCTCGGTCCTTCAGGGTCACTTGATTCAGACATATGTATGAAGGTTCTAGATGAAATTTCTATACCGAATCAAAGCGCAAGTCGCAACATGTATTGTGTAAAGCTTCAAAAGTCACTCCATGGCTTAAAATAGTAGGGAAGACTGTGGTACAACCGACTCAATAAGTATCTTTTACGGAAGGGATACTCTAACAATGATGATTGTCCGTGTGTCTTCATCAAAAAGTCACAAACTAGATTTTGTATTATATCAGTGTTTGCTGATGATTTGAATATCATTGGCACTCAACGTGATATTGATGAAGCATGTAATCATCTTAAGACGGAGTTTGAAGTAAAAGATTTGGGTAAAACCAAATTTTGCTTAGGTTTACAACTTGAGCACCTTTTAACTGGAATTTTTGTGTATCAATCTGCCTATATCCTAAAAGTATTGGAGAAATTCAATATGGATAAATCATATGCCAACAAAACCCCTATGGTTGTTTGGTCTCTAGAAATGAAGACTGATCAATTTAGACCACAAGATGAAGGAGAAGATGTTTTGGGACCTGAAGTTCCATATCTTAGTGCCATCGAAGCTCTCATGTATCTTGCAAATTGCACCAGACTTGATATTGCATTTGTTGTGAACTTGCTAGCCCGACACAGCGTTGTGTTGGTATTTCTTATGACTATTGGATAAATCTGCAAGCGCACAGATTATACTGCTGTAGCACTTCACCAAGGAGTATTCCAAGGTATCGTAATTTATATTTTTCCAAAGGAAAGCCTTGCTAGAAATGATAATTAGATAGAGATCCTAGAGAGCACCTCAACTTTAGTACCAACTAGTATAGGGGGGTAAACGATATATGTGATAGGAAGGGGTTGATGAATGAAGAAGCTACGATAAAAGATACTTAGAATGGACCTCAGAGACTAGCTAGGTGGGAGGACAACGAGAAGGGTAAAGGGACTCCTATGTACTTCTCTCTACTTCAATATACTTAGCTAAATAACTAGTCTAGACACTATAGTTTGCCTCCTCAATACAAGTATGCTAGGCGAGGGGATAGATCAGTAGGAGGAAAGGTCACAAGGATCACAGACTATGGGTGTGAAGGCTATTAAAGAGCAAAAGCATATAGCAAGACTACATCTAGTATAGAAATGCTCAAAGTAAATACTAAGTAAAGTAAAGAGAAATATATATATTGAATAAGATAAAGTCTTATAAAGAAGGAAAGATACAAGAGCTATACCAGACTCTCCAGAAGACGACTTCGGAAATCCCGAGCACAGCTCGACTCAACTCTAACTCCCACTCTAGACTAACTCCTAGAATAATCTAAGGAATAGAGCTTGTAGGCTTCTTCTTCATGATTAGAGAGGGGGTGTGACCCTCTATTTATAGTAGGAGGTGGAGTAGGGGCTACTCCAGCGCCACGTCAGCGATCCAGGGCCTTCCATTCTCCACCCTTGGATCCAACCGACCTTAAAACCGACCAAGGCATGGATGGTTGTGATCTAACACATGGGGGAGAGGTATGGCGGTTGGGGGGATACCCAACCGACCTAGGGGTGGTTCGGCCGAACCCCCTATGGCCAGTGGGCCCTCCCTTGCCTCCTTGGATGAGGTCCCACTAGTCAGGGACTGAGTGGGGCCTGTTTGGGCCTGAGTGTGGTTCGGCCGAACCCCCTTTGGGGTTCTGGCCCACCTCTGCTGTCCTAAGGTTGGCCCCACTTGTCATTGGTGCTAATTGCTGGTTCTGAGTTGGTTGTCATGTTTATCTCCTTTGTGTGGGCCCATGGATCCATGTACTTTGCTTGTGAGCCGTTGAGAGGAAACACAGAGTGATACAATGGATGGATTCCACTCTAGAGTGCCTCTCTTGGATCATGGTCGAGAGGGGAGAGCATGATGGTCCCATTGGGTGGTCGGTCGACCCCCTATGTGGACCCAACTGGCTCTCCTTTGCTCCATTTGTTCATTCCTGCACTCAAACACTCATAGACATGTGGAACTAGTTATTTGATAAAGTATGCTCATGATGTGTTTGTTTATCCTTGATTCTGAGGTTGGTGGCAATATTTTAAGTATGTAAAAGATGGTCATAATTTGTGCCAACAAGATCCCCCAAGCTTAACCTTTGCTCGTCCCGAGCAAACAATCAAACTTAGCTCGATGGATCAGGAGTTGCTACTATGCTTCATATTTCAAGAGTACTAAGTCTACAACAATCATACTTCTCTTTTGAATGGAAAAGTTAGCAATAAATACTCACCCATATTACCTTAGTCCTTCATGGGGCTTATAGCTTTATCCTTTGTCTTGAGAGGTTGAGAGATAGAACAACTTGACTTGAGCACTAGTTTTCTCATTCTTTCACAAGTTTCATATCGGAGGTTTTGTAAAAGAAAACTTAGTGTTCCTCAAATGGTACTCTCGAGTCGCTCATAAGGTGTATGATTCCTCACCAAGGCATATATCAAAGTTTGCCTTCTTTCTTCCTATCTCTAAAGCTTATGTGGAGCTATAGGTAGGGATCAAAGATGTAGCAAACTTACCTTGCATATATTGTAAAGTCAAATTCCGGATCCAAGGAGAGATATGTCATACTCTTAGATCAAGATGTGCAAGTGTGTGGAAACATGACAAATGATCAATACTCCTATATGTGGATAATCTCTCTTTCCTAAAATTATTTTGAGACATAGCTATCTGTTTTATTTTTCTATGAGCTTTGAAGATGCTCATTCATTTCATCATTTTTTCATTTTTTTATTTTTTTAGAGAGCTTTGAAAATGCTCATAAAGATTAGGACTTTAGAATGCCTTTGAAATTTTCATAATTTTTGTATAGTCTATGTCTCATTTACTAGCAACAAACTAGAGAGAGTTTTTCTACTTAGAGCATGGAGTATGAACTATGTGGACATGTAAGGCATGTTTCTGTGTACTTCCAGTGTAGAAGCAACATGTATATGTGGCGTGTACGTGATCTTGATCTTGGGAGCATGATAAATCTCTCAACAAGGGTCACAAAACTTGACCAACTCAACACAAAGCAAGCAGCTTATGTAGAAAGCTTATATCATGAAAGATCATGTATGGCTTTGGTAGGAATTTTCACCATTGAGGAACAACAAAGTGTTTTATCATTTTAACAAATAAAACTCCGATAGGCATTCTTGCTTAGAACAATATTATAGCAGCTCTTATCTTGTCATATCATGTCTCACAACAACTTAGACTTAGTTACGGCATTTGCAACCCACAAAAGTTTGAGGTTCATGATGGTTTCTTTTCAAGCCAAGTAATCCATACTTAAAGAAGTACCAAGTTGTAAACTAAGTTCTAGAGAAATACTTAGCAGAGAAACTATTCATCATTTCCATAGGAGATATTAATTTTCATGGAATATGTGAGAGTAGAGAAAGTCTTTTTATTTTATTTTATCATATGCATATTTTAAATGCAAAGCTAAGATAAGCAAGAGAATGCATAAGTATAAATGCAGAAATTAAAAACTTACCTTAGTGGGGGGGAGGGAACCTCCCCCAAGCTTGTCTTTTGCTTAATAATGCGGCGGATGTGGATGTTGTTGCCGCCAAAAGTCCCAACGCCGATGTTGTTCTTCATGCATTGCTTGAATGTTCTCGGTTGTTTGCTGGACAATGTGTGTTGTCTCATCGTGCTCAACACGCAACTCACCAACGGTGTTGGTGAGATAATCGAATTCTTGTCGTAGTTCACGATGCTCCCTGTCTTGTGTGGACGAGAAGGATGCTCGTGCTCGTTGCGGCCGTGATGGTCGAAGAGGCATGCCACTTGAAGTGTGCATGGGATCAGAAGATGCATCGTCTTCCTCCTCACCAACAGCTCCTCGGGAAGGACCACCTTGCTCAACATGAACAAAGTGTAGCCCTCCTGAGCTCTCCTGTTTGAGCCTGCAAAACCTCTTTGTCCCATTCCTTGATCTAAATCAAGGGTTAGCTTACGGGTCCTATACAACTGAAGTTGCCTATTTGGAAGAGGCACCTCAATTGTGTGACCCTTGTAAATCATTTTAAGATTGCCGTTGGCATCTCTTTTTAGCATTTGAACATGAGCAAGATATTGTTCTGAGATCATAGCTAAAGGGACAGAGATGTAAACAAAAGGGTTTGTGCCATCTAGCAGGATCATGGATTCGGCAAGATGAGTAATTAAAGATGTGAATTGAATAGACACATTACTCTCAATTGAACTTTGCCAAAATTCCACTAGATATTTCACAGGAGAGATTCACATTTTATTGACCAAGGCATAAAACATTTTTAATTCCATGTCACTTATCAAGTTAGCATTACTTCCAGGGAACAAAGTCATTTTCATCCAAAGATGTATGAAACGAAGGGTTGGATTGTGGATTTCTTCAGGTGTAGGATTTGAGCAATCTTTTAGAGCAGAAATGGAGAACCAAAATTTCCTTTTGTTGAAACTACGCATGGAATCATCAAAGCATGAATAGACTATGGTAGACTATGGTCTAAATCAATCAAGCATGAATTATCAAAGCCTAGAGCAACACTTAGATGATTCCATGATAGACTATGGTTTTGATTAAACATGTGAAAGGAAATTCCAACATTAGAGATTTGGAGAGAGCTTAGAAATTCTGCGGTGAGCAACTCAATTCCAAACTCTTCTATTTGCCAAAAGCTAGACCAACCAATAGAGGTAAAGATAGTTTCAAATTCGGTGGTCATACCTGTGTTGGAGAGAAGACTTGGATCCAAAATCCATGTGTGCTCAAAAGATCGATCCCGAAGAGAAAGGTACCTCTGATACTCTAGTTGGTTGAACCAGAGTCCGCTTTGCTAATCATAGGTTGTCATCGGGGGTACCCATAATGCCTCGACATGCGGTACCTCTGTTGGTACTTCCTCCTCCTGAGGGTGTTCTTCGGTTTGGAGGTTCTCACATGTGTATCAGGCTGAACCTCCCCCTTTTTTTTCTTTGGGAAGTATCCTCGGATTGGTGGGAGCGTCGGGATGAGCTCCCACTCATAGCTTGCTTCATCTTCTTGAATGTGGATGTTAATGGGTTCTTCATCTTCTAGAGAGGAAGATGGACACAAGAGCAAGACTAGAAAGGGGTATGTGTGTGTGGAGTGGATTTCTAGTTTGCCTTGTGGAAAGAAGTTTGAGCTAGGAGAAGCTTGATGAAGACAAGAGATCTTCTTGTGGACTAGTGAGAGCAACACTACTTCTCTTTGAGAGCTAAGAACTTCTCTTGAATGTAGAGAGGAGAGAGCAAGGCAAGGAGAGGCTTGATCTAGAACTGAATTCTTGTTGAGGTGTGAGGGAGTGAGCTCCCCTTGCATTGGGTTTTATAGGGTAAGGGAATGGCACCAAGGGGGTGCCATGGAGTGGTCGGCCAACCACCCCTTGGGCATGCCCTTGGGTGCCATTATCACATGTCTAGTGGATGCCTTACACAAAGAAAAAGAGAGAGAAGGAGGTGACACAAAGTGGTCGGCCATCCCTTTAAAGTAGAGGTTCCACTCATGCTTTTTCTAGTGCTTGGTGAAAGGTGAAAGTTGTGATATGATGTGATCAAAAGCTGAACTAAAGTGTTCAAGATTCTCCTCTTTAAACAAAGGATAGTGGGGGACAAAGGCATGTAATGCTTTGATTGAAAGTGACTGATATGTTTTCTTTTTCAAAGCATGACAAAGTGAAAGTGAAAGTTAGTTCCCCACTTTGGACAAGGAGTAGTGGGAGACAAGGCTGTGTCATGCTTTAAGCAAAAGTGATTGATGTACTTTAAAGCATGACAAGACAAAAGAGATGTCTCCCAAAGCAAGAATTTGATTTTTGAAAATCCCACCTCCCAAATCATGAGATGCTTGGACAAAGGATGGTGGAGAGGAAAAGATGGATGAGCATGAGGCACTTAGGGTGGTCGGCCAATCCCCTATTCCTCCATTTTTTTCTTTTTCTTTTATAAAGGTCCCTAAATGATCCTTAATCAAATAAGCCAAAGTAGGATGCATATGGGTGGTCGGCCGACCACCCTATTGGCCCTACTTTTTGTCAAATTTTAATGTTAATATAATTCTCAAGTTTTATTTAATCTAACTTTAGTTTTCTAAATTTTAAGTATGAAAACAACTAAAGGTTTGAACTAAATGTAAAAAGGGAAATAAAAGATAACTACCGACTTACCTTTCGGCGAAGGCTCCTTGATTTTAAGTCCTTGGAGTGGGACTCTCCTTCTTGTTCATTCCTCGGGTGCACTAGATGACTCCGGAGGCGGAGACTGTGATGTGTGCACTTCTTTTGTTTTCCAAACCTGCCTTGGATTGGCGGGTTCGTCCTTCTTGAGTTCATTGATCTTGTCCTCCGGATATTTCTTTTTCTTTCTCGGAGCTTGAACTCTTCTTTTTGGTGGTTGTGCTTTTGCTGCTTGTTTAGCTTATAACCATTGAAAGCACATTTTACCTTATGACATGGGAATTAGAATTGAATTTGGCCTGATCCCACGTAAATGACCGCGTTGGTGGTGTTGAGGAAGGGCCTTCCCAAAATGACGGGGACTTATGTGTTAGCTCCCATGTCCAGGATGATGAAGTCGGTGGGGATGTATTCGTCTTGGATGTTCACCAAGATATCTCTTGTGAGTCCCTCGGGAAACCTTATCGTTTGGTCTGCCATCTGCAATCGAACACATGTGGGGACCAAGGGTCCTCCTAGCAAATTATCATAAGTTACCTTAGACATGATGTTCACGCCCGATCCGAGATCGCAGAAGGCAGTGTGGAACGTTTGTTGCCCGATTGAGCACTTGATCATCGGGAGGCCTGGATCTTCCTTCTTCATGATGAAGGGAGGATCGAGAAGATAGCCCCAATAGGAGCGAAGTGGAGGCTTACCGAACCTTGTGTTGACCATATTCACATGGTCAATCGAATCCTCTAGTTTCCTAGGAATCTTACCTTGTTCTATGGATGACATAGTTTCTGCTAATTAAGCTAATTGGGGTTCTAACATTTTATTAAAACTCAATTGATTTTTCATGGTAGTTGTAAAGCTATCCATTTTCTCACCAAAGTTTTCAAGAACTTTATCAATGGAAATGATCTTTTTATTTATTCCATCATTAATATTTGATTGACCAAGAACAAGATCTTTTAATGAAGGCTGATTATTGTAAGAATTGTAATTATTGTAATTACCATTACCTCCATTACCTTGGTAGAAGGGGCGTGAGTTCCAGCTTCCTTGTTGTTGGGGTCGATACCCGTGGTTGTTGTTGTGGTTGTTGTTGTTGTTGTGGTTGTTGTTGTTGTTGCTGATGAAGCTCACGTCCTCCTTTGATGTCTCGGGGCAATTGTTGCCCGAGTGATCATTTCCTCCGCACACCTCGCACCATGGATCAGCTTCAATAGCTTGTGTGGAGGCGACTGGGTAGATGGCCTCTTGTTCCTTCTTGGAACCTTCTTCTCTTTGGCTGGAGATGTTCGTCACCCCATCCTTGGTTTATCACCATTTTCTCGATGAGATCCTTGGCATTTTTCATTGTGTGTTGCAGAAATGCCCCTCCAGCGGCAGCATCAACGTGACTATGGGCCATGCTAGTCAACCCGTGGTAGAAACCTTGGATAAGGAGCCAGTCGTCTATCCCATGATGAGGACAGGCACGAACGTACTCCTAGAGACGTTCCCATGCTTCGGAAATCGTCTCGTCAGATTATTGCTGGAAGCTTGAGATCTTCCCACGAAGAGCATTGGTTTTGCCCATCGGGAAGAACTTCTTGAGGAATGCGTTAGCACACCTCTCCCATGTAGTGGCTTCTTCTTTGTGGGCGTAGAACCATTGCTTCGCCTTTCCCAATAGCGAGAATGGGAAAAGACGAAGGCGAATGGCGTCAGACGCCACTCCCTTGATGGTGAACGTCCCACATAACTCCATTAAGTGTTGGAGATGAGCATTGGCATCCTCATGGGGCTTTCTGCAAGATGGATTGGCCTGCACCATGTGGATCAAGGCGAGCTTCAGCTCGAAGGTGGCATCCCCGAAGTTGACCTCGGGACCCTGAGCTACGTGGGTAGCTGACGGAGCCGAGAAGTCAGAGATCGTATTTTGGGCCATAACTTCCTTGAGTGGTGGTGTAGAGCCTCCTTCCTTGAACGGATCCTGGTTCGAGATGAACCTCTGAGGGGGAACTTGACGACGTCTAGTCCTCCTCAACAACTGCTCAGGATCTTCGAGATAGTTTCCGGGCAGTTGGAAACCGCTTATACAAAGTCTGGCTTCACAAGAAAGGAAGACACAGATAGGGGTAAGCCCCTATGACTAATTGATAACTAAGTTAACGAGAATATCTGGATTCAATCTAATTAAAAATTCTTGGCTAAGCTTTCCCTGGCAACGGCGCCAGAAATGCTTGTTGGTATTTCTTATGACTATTGGATAAATCCGCAAGTGCACAGATTATACCGATGTAGCACTTCACCAAGGAGTATTCCAAGGTATCGTAATTTATATTATCCCAAAGGAAAGCCTTGCTAGAAATGATAATTAGATAGAGATCCTAGAGAGCATCTCAACTTTAGTACCAACTAGTATAGGGCGGTAAACGATATATGTGATAGGAAGGGTTTGATGAATGAAGAAGCTACGATAAAAGATACTTAGAATGGACCT
>CM039138.1:20476336-20550339 GCA_022036555.1 Microstegium vimineum | reverse complement strand
ACTATCGGCACCTATTGACGCCGACCACATCATCCCTGATGACGCAGTAAGTCTTCTATCGATACATTCTTTTACATTTTACTTTTTGTCATCGGTACTAACCCTTCTGTGCTTGAGACCGATGATCCGCCCCCCAAACAGCAACATCGCCCCTTCAATCTTGGGAAAGGGGCCCCATATCCACATCCCCCAAAGCTCCAACGCGGCTCCCTTCCGCCTCAACGGGTACCCACGCCGACACCTAAAAAAGCCAAGGCTACATGGGCCCGCTGCTGCCCCTAGCGGGTTTATGCGTAAACTCATTTTTCCCCGACCGATTATATACTGTTTAACGGTAACATTTTATCTCATGACTTGCTTTAAAATTCTCAGGCCTGGGTCATCGCAACTGCTTCAACAGACAAACATCTTCCAGCCCGCGCCGATGCCCCCCGGTTTTCGTCAAAGCGGTTGGTTCCCCGCTACCGCACCAACAAAAAAGAGGCGTCGAGGCTGGCTTCTCCTCTTCGCTATCCCCCAAAACCGCACCCCCAACTGCCGGCGCCCATCGGGGAACCCTCACGGCCCAGTCGCACCAACCCCCGGGCGGGTCTCGCAGAACCTCCTGGGCTTCTGCGCCTGATCAACCGATGGACGACGTCCCACACCAAGAGACAACTCCACCTGCTACAAAGGGGAGGTATCACATGGCACCTCGGCTGACTCCCTCGAAGAAACAACTCTACCCGCCGAGCAGAGGGGTAACGTCGGCATGGGCACCGTCAGCCAAGTCCCCGAGGAAGGGGGGGTCGCCGCCACAAAAACGGCCACCATATGGGAAGCGACGCCGCAATAACAACACCAGTACCAGGGGCGCGGCTGCTTCTCCGCAAGGGCCCAATCACGACATCCCCCGCCGATGTCCAAGATAAAAGCGGGACCACCAGTAAAAACCAAATCCAGGCAGGAGATCCCCTCAAAATGGTAAGTCTCATCCTAAAGCTCATAGATAATTTTAAATCGGTATATTTTAACTCCTCTGTTTCAGGCTCAGACTCTCCGGACAGTCTCTTCTCCTATAGCTTGAATCCTTAGGATAAGACGAACGCCAAGGCCTCATCCAAGCAGACAGTCTGTCCTCTTTTGCAGTCGACATCCCCGATGACGACAAAGAGGAGAGTTCGGTCCCAACCTTATCGGTAGAGATCAAATCCAAGCTGGAAGAGTTGCTTTCCTTGCTGCTACAAGATACGTCCCAGCTCATTCAGGATTCATCGGCAGCAAGGGTCGTTTTCAAGGATATCCAAGGCCATCTCCCTGCCGATATGGGAGAAGTCCTTCCCACCAACCTTCCTCGACATCAAACAGATCCAGTATCAGAGGCTTTTGCGTCGCATTGCCGATAGGGCCACCCCAAGCCAAGACGAGGAAGAGAAGCTCAAGTTCAAAAAAATTGCCGATGGAAGCACAAGGGCATCGCCAAGCTGAAGTCTCCATCAACGGCCTTTATCAAGAAATCTCCCAGCATCCCGGCAAAGAAGGAGGAATTACTGACAGAGTTACAGAAGGTCGAGGAAGCCCTGACTGCAGCCAACCAGCAGAAAACCCAACTGTCCGATTTCCCTCAGGGTTCCTACGGCAAGAAAGGGATCATAATGCTCGACAAGCCATCCTGTGGAAGAAGAAAATCAAGCCGGTTGAGGGTTTTTTGCCGATGCCGACGCCAAGGAGATGGATGAAATAGAGCACATTCGCCTGCGTGCGATATCAGCCATCCACTCCTTGCTATAATTTGTTTGTTGTATCGGCAAGAATGTAACTCTGATACTTGATTTTGACTTGTAATATATGCCAGTTTGTTTTTAACCGATGCTTATATAACTCTTCGTTCATCGGCATTCAACTGAGTACTTATGCAATCCACCCATAGCTAGGGTAGTACCTCTTTAAATATTTGTCGTTGATCGCTCTAAAGAACGCCAAAACCCCTTTGAGAGTTTCCAAAATATAAGCATTGCCAAAGGGGCAGACAATTTTATTCGATAAGGACCCTCCCAATTAGGGACCACTTTCCAAATTTTGAGCTCTTAGTCCCGATCGGGAAAATTAAAATTCTAAACCAAATCATCATCGACAAATTCCTTTACCTTTTCTTTCTTGTCATACCATCTGGCAACCCTCTTCTTATTTTCTTCAATGCTAATCAATGCCCTCAACCAATGACCTGCCAAATCTTCTAACTCATCCCTTTATTAGAGTAGTGTAATCATCGGTCGTTTGTTGATCCTGAAAAGATAATCGTCTAAACCAGTTTTTTACTTCCCAAGGGGAGGACAGCATCGTGTCCATAGACCAACGATACGGCATACTTTTGGGTTTCACCATGACAACCCTCCGATATGACCATAAGGCCCCGTTTAACACCACTGCCACCTTTTTGGGGTTTTTCAAACTTACGCTTTTAAGCTTAATGACTCCGTTTTTAGCGCTTCGGCTTACCATTAGCTTTAGCAAAATAAGGGGAAAAAGTTTAATACCTTAAACCCCTGCTAGCACAACTCATCAAACTCTCCCATGTAAAAAGTTCCTTGATCGGTATAATAGTCCGGGGGTGCCAAATCGGTAAACGTGTGTTCCTTAATGAAATCCACCATATTTGCTGTGTCCCTTTTTTAAAGGGGAAATTTCCTCAACCCATTTGGGAAGTAATCGGTACAACAAGTATGAACTTAACCCCTTTTCTTGATACGGGTAAATCCCGATGAGATCAATAGCCAATCCTCGAACGGACAAGGCTTAATTATAGGTTTATTGCCGAGCAGGGGCCCTTTGCACATTACCAAATTTCTGACAGTCCTGGCACCCCTTGAAATAATTGAAGCAATCTTCAAGGATTTTCGGCCAATAATACCCATTCGCCTAAACATCCACTTCATTTTAAATGCCGATTGATGCGCTCCACATACGCCCTCATGGATTTCACCCATCAACTCTTTCGATTCCCTTTGCCGAGACATCTAAGCAAAACTCCATCAATCGTCCGATAATACAACTCATTTTTGAGGAGCACATACTTAGTAGCTTGGAACCTTAGATGCCCTCCAACTTTCCTGATGGATCCCTCAAGTAATCAGCAATCTCCTTTTTCCAATCATCAGCAACTGTTACCGATGTTGTGACTTCTTGAATCGGTTGATATCCTGAAGCATTCTGTCCTAACCGATTAGCCTCTTCATTATGCAGCCTAGGAATATGCTAAAAGGCGGTATTCTTTGAACTCTTTTAACAACTGCAAACACCGCTCATGGGCTGCAATCAACACTTCACTTCGGCATTCATATGTCCCGACCAATTGATTAATCACCAACATGGAATCACCGAAGATTTCAACGGCATCGGCGCGCACTTCCCTGAGAAATTTCCAACCCTTAAGTAGAGCTTGGTATTCAGCCTGATTGTTTGTTGAAGTAGCGACAATGGGCACCCGAAATTTCATACTCCTGTCCTCAGGGTGAAATCAAGAGAATATCGATCCCTGCTCCATCTTTGCATGTAGACCCATCAAAGAATAAAGCCCAAGGAGAAATTTCATAGAGCTCACCACATTCCCAATGCTGAGTAACAAAATCGGCCATTACCTGACCTTTGACAGCCTAGCCGATTCATACCTTAGGTCAAACTCCGAAAGTGTCAGATTCCACTTACCGATTCGTCCACTCAAAATCGGCATTGACAACATGTATTTAACCACATCATCTTTGCAGATGAACAGTACATTCAGCCGACAGTAAATAATGCCTCAATTTAATGCAAGAGAAATATAAACACAAGCACAAATCTCTCTATGGCTGAATACCTGGTTTCAGCATCCACCAATCTCCTGCTCAGGTAATATATTACACGTTCCTTCCCTTCAAATTCTTGAATTAAGGCTGACCCGATAACACCATCATCGGCAGACAAATATAACCTAAAAGGCTTCCTGTGTTGAGGTGGAACCAAGACTGGAGGATTTACTAAGTATTTCTTAATCTCTTCTAAAGCTGACTGCTTGCTCTGCTTTCCATGTAAATTCTTGATCGGCTTTCAATCTTTAATAGAGGACTAAAAGATTTGATCTTACTAGATAGATTTGATATAAACTTTCTAATGAAATTAATCTTGCCGATCAAGGACTGCAACTCAGTCTTGTTCGTAGAGCAAACCACCTGTTAATTGCATCAATAGACTTTCTGCCGATTTCAATGCCTCTTCGATGCACCATGAAACCCAGAAACTGCCCTGCCGATACGCCAAATGCACACTTGTTAGGATTCATACTTCAACCCATGCTCCTTGTGCACTCCAATATTTTCCGCAAATCAGCAAGATGCTTCTTGAAGTCTCTAGACTTAACCACCACGTCATCAATGTAGATTTCAACTATAGTGCCGATATACTTATGAAAGATAAAATTCATCGCCCTCTGATAAGTAGCACCAGCATTCTTCAAGCCAAAAGTCATGACCACCCATTCAAATAAGCCAACGTGCTCCGAACATCGGAAAGCAGTCTTGGATATGTCTTCTTCAGCCATGAATATTTGATTATACCCAGCATTACCATCCATGAAGCTAATAATCTGATGTCCAGCAGCAGCATCGATCAGTAATCGGCAACAGGCATCGGATAGCCATCCATCGGCGTAGCCTTGTTAAGGTTCCTAAAACCCAAAACAAACACGAAGTTTTCCATTCTTTTTATACACAGGAACTACATTAGAAATCCAATCGGCATATCGGCATTGCCGAATGAATCCAGCTTCGATTAACTTTGTAATCTCAGCCTTGATGTCGGCAGAATAGTAGGATTGCATCGGCGCGCAGGTTGCCGATGTAGTTGGAAACCAGACTTGATGGGTAACCGATGTTCAAACTATCGATCGGAATCTAAATCAGGCATCTCGGTATAAATCCCAAGCAAAACAATCTTTATTCTCCTTTAATAAATCTGTTAACTGTTGTTTACATTGGGAATCTAACTTAGCACTAATAAAAGTAGGCCTAGGTTTACTACCATCGCCGATGTCGACTCTCGAGTAAATCATCGACAGACGTGAAGCCCTGCCCCACTTTCCATCGTCAGCGAACCGATCCATTAAAAATTCTTCTTCAGGACCGACTTGCTTGGATCGGCTTAAATGCGGTAATCGGCAACTTTGAGGAATTCTTTGTCCCAGGCTTCGCCAGATATGCACCTGGTCTGCTCATAACGTCTCTGATTCTGCCGATGCGACAGAAATGGGGCTTCATTTCGGACGACTTCGATTCTGTCCCCGATCCACTGTACCAAACTCTGATGCATAGTAGAAGGGATACAACAATTGACATGGATCCAATCCCTTCCGAGGAGCAAGTTGTAAGTGTCTTTGACCGCATGATCACAAAGAACGTTGTCGGCAAAAGTCTTACTACCGATGGTTAAGTCAACACATACAGCCCCATAGCTGTTGACACATTGCCTTCGAAGTCCTTGAGCTTCATGTCGGTCTTGACTAAGTCCTGGTCACCTTTCCCAAGCTTTCTGAACACGACATATGGCATTATGTTGATTGACGCCCCCCATCTACAGCATCTTGGTCATTCGGCTGACCATCCACTTTGCCCTTACAAACAAGCCTCAGATGCTGCCTCTCATCATCGGCAGACTTTTCAAAGACAGCAGTCATCGATCCAGCATCAACTGTGCCATATCGGCAGTCTCCTCATCATCATTGACGGGTGCCATAAACTCCATCGGCAACATGACGACCATGTTTATGTCTGTCGATGGATCCCTGTCCTTGCGCTTTGGCCTCCATTGCTTCTCCCTTGAGGGTTTCTGCATCATCGTACAGATCGTCATGGCGCTGGCGCTGAATCCTTCTCTTCTGGGTCTTGGTCAAACCTTAGGGCACCACGGAGGAAGCTTGGTCTTCCAGACTGGCTGATGCTGCCTTCCACCGCTTACATCGGCACTTCTTCCGATGTTGGGATCTCTGGAGAATAATCTCTTCGTCAGTACTCTTGCATTGGCCATCTCCTCCAGCTCCCCTTGATTGACACGTCCTGCCAAGCCTATCATGGACACTGAGCTTGCCCCCCAGTCGATCATGTGCCGATCTGTTTTCTCTGAGTGGCCTGGCGTACCTAGGTGCCTGATCATACAAAACAAGGTCTTTTCCTGACCGATCGGCAGCGTAATACCCATTGCACTCTGGACATTGTCGGCAGTGGGCAGCTTGATGCCTTCTTCTCCCAACATGAACGAAGAAGGGACACTTCCAGTGGTCTTTATGCCAAAGCCACTCCCGATGCTCTCTCTTCTTCTTGCCGATACCGCTCCTTCACGTGATTGCCGATGATCCTCGCCTTGGCCGTTGTGTGTGATCACAACTCCAGAAGCCCTGTTGGCGCTGCTGCCATTCATCGGCAATCTTTTACCCCTTCTGTCATCGGCAAACCTTCCCGCGTCGTGCTCGGGTACTTGGTGGTTAGGGTCTACCGATGAGTTCCTCCGGGAGCTTCCGATGTCAGCACTCTAGTCTTTTCACTGATTTCCACCATATTGTTTGGGAACGGGTGCTGATCTATCTTCATCGGTTTCTGGACTTTAGAATTTTCAAACTTAATACGCCCAGATTCAATCTCCGACTGCAACTGCTGCCTGAATACCTTGCAGTCATTGGTACTGTGTGAGATTGCATTATGCCACTTGCAGTACCTAATCTTCTTTAGCTCCTCGGCCGATGGAATTACTTGGTTGGGCGCCAACTTGATTCGCCCCTCTTGCAGCAATAAGTCAAACATCCTTCGGCCTTGGTTATGTCGAAGGTGAACCTTTCAGTCTCTTTTGGCCGAACGGACAAGACACAGGCTTCTTATCCTTCACCCATTTGGCTGCATCGACATTCAGCTCTTCATCCGATCCAGAGTCCTCTTCTTTCCGATGAAGGTCACCTTCTTGTTCCAAGTCCTTCCCGGGCTCAAAGGTTTTGATATCTTGATCGGCAATCCTCTGCACCAGGTGACTTAGACTTTCAAATTCTTGGGACGCATACTTGTCCTTGATGTGCGACAGTAACCTTGGAAGGCCAAATCTGCCAGCTGCCGATCATCAAGCACCAGACTGTAGCACTTGTTCTTCACGTCCCGTAGCCTTTGCACAAAGCTTTCTACCGATTCGTCGTTGCGTTGCCTCATTTTGACCAAATCGGTAAGCTTTTTCTCATGTATGCCCAGCGAAGAAGTACTTATGAAATTTCTCTCCAGATCGGCCCATGTAATTATAGAATTTGGAGGCAACGATATGAACCATGTGAATGCCGATCCAGAAATGACGAAGAGAACAATCTCACCCTTAATTCCTCCCTGCTGGCAGCTTCTCCGCACTGGATAATGAAGCGAGTTGATGTGCTCCATTGTGACGTGTCGTCTTGGCCGGAGAACTTGTAAAATCGGGCACTTTGTACCGATTTGGAAGAGGAATCAAATCATACGCAGGAGGATACGGAGTCCGATAAGAGTACTGTTGACTTGGGTTTGATGCCGAATTGTTCTTTCATGACTTCGGCAATCTTACCGACCCAGTATGCGTCCTGCTCTTGCCGACTCATTGGCTGGTTGTCGACTGGTGGAGTCGGCTGGCACGCCTCTTGAAGATGATGCGGAGTAGTTGCGGGCGCAATCGACACCAGTCGTCTAAGCACTATGCATCGGTTGACTCACCGATGGATAGTTTTGCACACTTAGCGGATTAGGCTGAATTCGTCCATTCATCGGTTGCTGTACCGATGGTCCGCTCTGAGTGTAACGTTGGACCTCCATAATGATACATCGACACGCCAGGCTGTTGAGCCGCGGCTGGTTTGACCCATCCAGTATTATAAATCATCGGCATATGGTTACCGATGGCTGATAGCTGACCGGAAGCATGCGGCTCTTGTATTCTGGAGCAATCAATCACCAGATTACCTTGGGGGAATCGGCGCTCCAGCCTATGAATTTGCCACCAGAGATTGACTGCCAGCTGTCATGAATGTGTTGCATCGGCACCGAGCTTGCCGATGGTGGCATCAGAGGTACTTTAGGGATTACTTGAAGATCATCCTGATGGCACTTGTACGGTTGGAGCAGGTGCAGAGTTGTGCATCATAGGGGCCATCGGCTGTGACTGGCGTTGCCATGCATAGAGTTCCTCCAAGCTGAACCGTCTCCCTGCACCAGATTAGAACCAACAGTATAGATTCGGAGGCATACCGTATCCCCACCATTAGCAGGGGCTGGTCCTGACGTTGTCGACGCGCTAGATCCGGCTGAGCTTGGTGACGCCGCCAGGGTTCGGTCTTGTGATGTAGCCACATGACGGACGGTTCTACAGGGGTGGAAGACGCCATTGGGGCTACCGATGGCTCATAGATGCCAATCCATGTTGATGTACGCTGGACCGAATATCATGGTGCATGCCCTTCTTGAATGATTGCGTGACAACATTGTAGACAGTATTGACATCACGCTAGAGTGGCTAATTAATGCTTGACTTACAGCGGCATTAACCATCTCCTGTAGCTTACCAGGTTGGCGCCGTACGTGACCTGCCGTGGCAACGACGGGTCTTGCTTCTGATTGCTTCGCGCCGCTCCTCCTCTGAGGCTGAAGGATTTGAGATATAACTGCTTGTATTCCTCCATAGCCCGCTCCATGGCCTGCTTCTGATCATCTTTCAGATCGCCTCAGAGACTTCAATGACGTTTCTCTGGTTAACGTCGGCGTGATCACCCATGATAGATGTGTAGATTTGTATAGTCGGGTCCCACCTAGGGCGTGTCAAAAGAGGTGTTGACAAAAAAGCGTCAGGATCTGCGAACAACCTCGGGCTATTACCCAAAGCTGCGGTATTCCGAGGCGTGCCAGTCGATTTGACCAGTTAATCGACAAGGATGATAACTAGAACAAAATTGAACGAGACAACGGCGATGCGCCCAGATGTCAAAGCTCAATTGATCAAAGATAACTAGAACAAGATCCAATCCAGACAACGGCGATGCGCCCGGATGCAGGGATTGGGCTTGGTCAGGATAACAGAGCAGAGCTGAACGAGGCAACAGCGATGCGTCCGGATGCCAAAGCTCAAGGTACTCCCACGCGGAACTTGCAAGGATTTGACGGAGATCAAGGTGATGTAGCCCGTCGAAGCTTGAAGAACTCGTTGATAAACTACAGCTAATGCAGTAAAAGATAAATTGCGGTAAAAAGTAGAATAAGATAAAATTGGTTTTTTTGATTTGGATTGATATCTTTTTTCCATAGCCCTCGGGCACAGTATTTATACTCCCGCATGGAGAGTTGTACAAAGACACGACACGTATCCTTCCTAAAACAAACTCCTAATTTTAAGGAAACTGACTCGCGAGGAGCCGGGTAACAATATTTATTTTCCTAAACAAACACACATATTTTAAAGGAAAATAAACGACTCATGCAAGAGTCGGACTCAAACTACTATAATAATACTGGTACAAAACACCAGTTTCCTTATACTCCTCTTGATGGAAACTTTCCATCGGCAGATCCTTCCAATCCGCAACTTCCTTCTCCGGCCACCTGTATCTTCTGCCAACCACAGCATAAGTCACCCTGTACTCATCGGCACCTATAACCCATCGGCATCGCAACACTTCCCGATCGGCAACCTTGTACTGTAACTATTTTCCACCAATCACTCCCTATCAGCAATCGACAACCACTCTTCATCGATAATCGGTTCAATCGGCAATACCATTCCTCATCGGCATCGACAATGTCTCTGTCGGCAATACAGCAACTTCATAGCTCAAGCTATCCTACTTCACCAATCAACCTTCGTCGGCAAGACATCCACCTTCCATCGGCAGAAAACTTAGTCTTCCCGCAATATACTCCCATCGCAATATTGACTCAGGATTTCCCGATGTCGATGGAGAACGAACCGTTGACCAGTCAAGTCTTAGCTCATTTGACACGTGTTGAAAAACGGTATCAACATTGGTTAAACGAGATAGTTTAACTCTCCAAAATTCTTGGAAAGTCTTATAATTTGAGATGAGTGAATAAAACATTTTTTAAATTTTAAATTTTAAAACAATATAATCCTTTTCAATCCATAAATTTTTCTAATTATAATCATATCATAATTATACTGCAAAATTTGATGCTTTTTTTTCGTCCAACTCATTCAATTTGGCCCAATATCTCGTTCACTTGCTCATGTCCGGCCCATTTGCGACTGGCCCCCTCCTCGTGTCGAAACAAAAAAAAACTCCCCACACCGCAGGCCGCACGCAGGGGCCCTGGCGATGGAACCATCTCTAGCGCGGCACTGCGGACAAGGCGAGTTCGTCGATGCTCGTCTCGGGGCTAAGCCGGCCTAACATTTTTCCGACTCGTTTGGTTTGTTAAGATAACGACAAGCACTCGGTCACTCGTTTATGAGCTCGAGCGGGGTTTTACGCTCGCAAATAAAAAATAAGATAAAATACACATGATGTCATGAAAAATCAAAAACTAATTTTTAAGGGGCATTTTATATGGGAACGTATCCTACAAACCACAACTTCGTGAAAATCCGTGCAAACTATAAAAAAAAGTTTCTAAATTCACAAAAAAATCACACACGTAATGATAGGATATACATAACCTTTTAAAATATCTTGTCCAAACGACTTCGTTTTTTAGATATAAAAACAACAAAATTTTTTTCAAAACATCTGTACACCTTTCGGGTTGAAATTTCTTATTTTTTTTATCTCACAAATTAAATTTAATTTTAACAAGATATTTTACAAAGTTGTGTACATCAATCATCCCCATATGTGTTTTGTTTTTATTAATTTAACAATTTTTTGACATGATTTGCACAGATTTTCCCACGAAGGTTAGGGTTTTCACCCGAACGTTTTCATTTTTTAATAATAAAGATGATGACTGCAATTTGCGTCCGAAAAAGGTAAACAACTCCAATAGTTTTGATCTTTTGTTTGACAAAATTAGAATTTGCCAGTCACAAGTGAATATGATAAAGGTAAAAAAAAAACAATACCAAATTTTTCCCATTATTCACTTGACAAAACTAAAAATTGTACCCGGGGGGAAAATACCCCAGGGGAGTACACGTGGGGCAATTGCCAAGTGAACAACAGAAAATTTCACCTTCTTTGGTTTATGCTTGTTTTCGTACTGTTTGATCTTTTCGACCTTTTCCTTTTTCTTTTTTTTGGCGAAGAAAAAACACGGGACCATGAGCACAGGAGCCGCGGCGAGGGTACATGGCCGCATACAGGAGTTCCCCACACTTGAAGAAAGCCCACGAGCAGGGCGATAAGTTCGTTTGGTAAACAAACGGTTTTGCCCTAGTTTCTACTTTCCTAGTTCATTGATATCTGGTTCCAGTGTAGTAAGGACAACCGAAGCAAATTAAAAGAAGTCAAGGTCTCGAGACTTCCTAGTTTTCTTTTTTAAGATAAGTTCAAAGAATATCCTTGACAAAAAGAAGAAAGAAAGCTGAGAAAAAGACCTTATTACTTTTTTATTAGTCACTCACATCGACGATGTTTCCCAAATTAATAAATATGAAAACCCATGTATAAAACTGTTGGATTTAGATTTTTACACTTTTATACAAAAAAAAAAATGCAAACTAATTTGCAAAACTGTTGAAGTTGCTGAGGCCCCCTTTTTCGGGGTTAGCTACCCAAAGCAGAGGGAGGGGAAGGGGGAGGGGGGAGGGATGGCACTGGCCCTGGCAGAAGAATTCCTTGTTTCCCTCGGCGGGGGGTCGAATACGAATACGCGGTTACCCCCCCCCGCCCCCCAACCGCACCCTAGCTCACCCCCTTCCCCTTTCCCTCCGTCAGTCCCCGTCCCTCCAATGGCGTATAAATCGTCGCCGACGCCGACCGCCCTACCCCCTCATCATCGTCATTAGCTCACGATCACGCGCCGGCGATGGAGCGGGACCGTCGATTCGGCCGCGATGAGCGGGGCGGGGCGGAGGCGAGACGCACTGCGCAGACGCGGCGTCGCGGAGGCTCCCGGAGGGGTATGGCGGGAAACCGAGAGCGGGGCCCGGGGCCGTCGCCCCCCGAGGTCACGCCCTCCTGCGCGCCGCCGACAGATTGAGCCCTACAACCCGCGCGTTGCATTCCTCTGTGAGTAGTCCGCGGTGCCCCGCCTTTCCTCCCAATATGGATCATTCTCTTCTCTGCGTGCAAGTGGGAGCTACAGGGGTTTGGTTCTATATAAGGATTTCTTTTTTCTACAAAACTAAACAACACCCGTCCCAAACCTTTAAAATATTACCTAGATGTGACAAATATGTTGCTATTTTCTTTGCAAGTTGTTGCAAATGCTTTATTTTCACTTTAAACTACAAAAAAAAACCATTTTTGAGCTTTGGCAAAAATAAAGTAGATTCTATACATAATACAAGCTATCTTTTGGGGAAAAAATGGGGGGCATGGAAATTTTAAGGGGGGTCAAGGCCCATTTTCCTCCAGGAGGCTCTACCAGGTTGTTTGTGCTGCAACACAGCAACAACACAAAAACTACAAAGCCTTTTAATCCCCAACAAGTTGGTGTTTGGATAGAGTTGAAACCCAACAGAGCCACAATGGAAAGGGGAAAAAAGAAAAAAGGAAAAAAAAAGTAGTAAAGAATCAGTAATAATGATCTTGGGGTTTCATCTCCATATGGGCAGGTTTTTTTGTTGCTTGCCAAGCCTGTCACTACCTTTTTGGGAAAAGGCTGGAGCCAGTTATGTTAAAAAACACAAACGGGGTTTTTTTGGAATTGCATAAAATCCTTGCAAAAAATTTTTTTGCAATTTTTTACTTTAGAAAAAAAAATTTAAATAGGTATACTGGCAAATCCTGTGGAAGCTTTTTAAGTTAACCTTACTCTGTTTGGTTGACATTGCATATCACTTTTATCATGCACAGCTTTGATAGCGTTTAATTTTTCTCTACATTACAAGGTTTTAGTTCCCCTTTTAAAAAAAGTACCTGTTTTTGTCTCATCTAGTTATGTACCCGTAGTAGAGTTTATTTGAAGAAGTTGACTATCAAGGCGCAAATATGCTTTTTTAAAAAAGTTTTTAAAAAGTGGACCCATCATCAACCCAACGGGTGTTCGGCAGTTCAAAAATTACCTGTCAATTAAGCGGACCAGGTAAGCTATTTTTCTGTTGCTTTGATTCTTCCTATCCTCACACTAGCTAAGTCTCTTGACGGCTTATTAGATTTATATTCCTTGCTACTTCAGTTGTATCTTACCATCAAAAGGGTGTTTGCCAACTTCCCAAACCATTTTCATTTTTCCCTTTTGGGTTTTTAGGGGAGCAAACTAATCATTTAGTGTTAGTTTTCCTTTTTCCTAATAAACTTTCATCATTTAAGACCCCCTTGCATTCTTGATGTAGTTTGATAACAGATAAAGCATTTTATTCCTTGAAGGGTTGGCTACATTCATAAAAGCACGCATTTTGCATTTTGTGACTATGCCTGCCTTTACTCTGAGCCAATTTAACTTGATCCAGTTTTTCCCCTTTTCCCAAAATTTATGTACTTGTCACCTTTTTTTCATAGTAAATACTTGAATTAACTCTTTTTGACGGGAGACACACAAGTTCTGGACAATGATGAAAATGAGTTTCAACAGTTTTATAAGAATACGTCTAGTATGAGTCATATTTCAAAAAGAGAAACTTGTAAGGAATCTAAAAAAAAAATTACTAAGGAAAAACTTACACCTGTGAGCTATTTCTTCTCTGTTGTACTGTTAATAAACCTTTTTTAATATTAAACCCAGTGAGGAAGGGCTAGTATTACCAAGGGGTATCCTTATGAATGCACGGGATGTAACAAATAATAAAGTTGATCCTCAGGTGAGTGTTTAATTGTTTTGGGTTATGCTTTTTTCCTATTTCCTTGGTCAGTTCTTAAATCTTTTTTTCCACCTAGGTGATACGGTGGCAGAAATGGTTGGGGAAAATGGCGTCATTTCAAAACTACAAGTACAACATATCCCACTAATTTTTCCGGGTTCTTCGGGGGCAATTGTGGAATTTCCAGAGGTCTTCCACTCTCTTCGTAACACTTTTTCTACTTTTTTGTAAAGGTTTTTAAACCTGTAAAGATGAGGTAAGAGGTGCTTTGATGCAATAAGTGACATAGATGGCCTTCCAATGCCACACATGTTTTCTACCCAAAAACAGGGGATAAATCATCCGAGATCTAATTGACTGGCTTTCACTACTTTTTGGATTTCAGGTAAGTCTTTTTTATCCATTCATGTTTTGAAATTTGTTCAAAGAGGTTTTCCTTCTTACCCTTCACTTTTTTGGGAAAAAATCATTCTGTTGGAACTAATGGTGTGTATAATGGGTTTTTTTTTTTCCAGAAACGAATGTAAAAAATCAAAGAGAAAACAGGTTTTGCTTCTCCAAATATTAGTACAAAACTGCTGCACGGGAAGGGCCCCTTTTGGTAAGACAATGCTACTTTGAAGACATTGTTTGAGACTTTTTTTTTTAACATTCAAGTTCTCTATGCACGGGTCCGGGGTGTTGTGTGGTGTGGGGAGTTTTTGTATTGCATCTTAATCAAGAAACAGCTCTCCTGCGATTCCAGGAAAAAAAATCATGCACCGGTAAACTACACATTTGATATAAACAAATATGAAGTAATCGATACGACCGCATGTTTTTTTCAGGGTTTATACTGTGAATAAACTGTGGGGAAAAAAAATTTGGAAAATTTCAATCATGGGGTTGTTTTTTGCATATTAGTTCAAGTATCATGTAAGTGGTGTATTTGACAAATTTTATCAGTAATTTTCCTACATTTGCAATTTCTATTTTGATCTTTCCCCATTTCCTCCATTATTATTTCTTTTTTTTTGAACGAAACCATAGCATTTCATACCTCCATTGTTCTTAAGAGCACAACAGCCATTTTAATTGGGGCAATGTTTTTTTTGCTTTTTGTCATCATGATTCAATGCCCGGGGGGTGTCTTACCCCCCAGGTCGAGTTTACAGAACTAAGAAGCAACAGCTAGGCTTTTCACTTGGAATGTATCTTCTTTTCTGGGTGAGGGTTCTAATTTTGTTTTGCCTAATGCCTTGCTACATATTTCCCCCATGTAAGTATCTCCATAAAAAAGCATCATTTTGAGCTTCCTTCTATTTACCCCGAGATAAACCTTCGAGCTTTAAATTTTTTCTCAAAATGGCTATCTATTTTTGTCTTTTTCCCAAAAAAAAAAAAACATTGTGGATCTATTTAGCTTAAACTACTATGGCAGACAACAAAGGGAAAAAGCTGTTTGAATTTGTTTAAAGAAACAGACTACAGAACCCCCCGGGAAATACAATACCAACAGATAATTTCATTCCTTATGCTTTGTTATTTTGGGGGGTTGAAGCTTTAATGCTTCATCAAAATTTTTCTTTTTTTTATAAAGCATTAAATTGGCTGACATCAAGGAAACATAATCCTCGAAGAAAAACTGTGTTAAATATAGCTTGAGATCCTTTAAAACTTTTTATTCTACTCTTCCCGACCCTAAACTCAACACAAATCCATTGGTCCTTATACTAGTATGAAAAACCCATTGTAAAATGTTTAATTTGTTAATAGGGAAAACACATGGTTCAAATAATGGGTTATGACCTCATTGAAATCCCCCGTTTCTACTGAATAGATTATTTCTACATGAAACCACAATTTTTTAACATTAAGTTGTAAAAAAAATGGGCAAAGCCTTAAACCATGGGAAAAATTGGCATTCACTCAAGGTTCAGTTGTAAACAATTAACTGAATACCATTGTAAAATGTTTAATTTATTAATAGTCAATCAATACTACCTGTACAACCAGCCTTCACATGCCCATAAAGTTGAATTTGTAAATATGGAGTTGCAATTTTTTGAGTCCTTGTATAACTAAAATACTAATAAAAATTACTTTGACACCACACTTTTTTTAATTTATGTGACAGATGGCAAAAACAGTTGCATGATATGGTTGAGAAAACTATTTTCAACCACCACCAGGGTTTGGGGAAGGGGGATCATTTCTGAAAATGTTATTGAACCTATCTTTAAGGGTTCTGAAAAAAGTGAGTGCATGAAGTTCAGGAAAAACCACATTAACTCTAGATGTCTTGTGTTTACAAAGTTATTATTTTTCATCACCCTGAAGGAAGCACAAAAAAGTAGAGCGGGTACAGCAGGCCACTCAGCTTGGAGAAATTATGACGACCTGAATGAACTATTTTGGTAAATTCTCTGCCAACTATTGCAAACCTGGGCTATTAGAGTGCGATTTTTCTTGAGCGTAAAATACAGCAGGGGAAACCCCCACTGTGAGATTTTATAAATAAATAAAAAGGTAAGAACTGCACAAAGAAACGAACACAACAAAAAGCACCTAGGAGGCTGAGAGAGCCACTAGCAGCCAGAAAATTAAGAAAAGAATCTAAACAAAGGAGGAAAGAAGAGCGTTTATCCTCAGACATTCTAAGAGCTTGCAATCTAGACTCATCTAAGAAGGAGCATTTCCAGGAGGAGAAAGAAGGCCGTCCTCTATCAAAAATAAAATTGTTTCGCTGCTTCCATATGTGCAGGCAGCAATGATGAAGATCCCATGAAGAAGGGATTCTGGTATTGTTGTTTGATTGCATCATCATTTGGAAGAAACCACTTTGGAAGTTCCCGTGCATATTCAAGTGATGCCAGCAGGCCTGACTGAAAGGACAACTAAAGAAGAGATGAAAAGCAGTTTCCTCAACATTGTGATTACAGAGAACACAATTGTAGTTGTTGCCCTCCAACTTGTGTTTTTTTCCTTTGAGAAGATTCCTTGTGTTCAGCCTATCCATAATCATGAGCCAGGAGAAGACTTTAAGTTGTTACAACATTTTGAATCCAAATCCATAGAAAAGGGGCAGGAAGGCTGAACATTTCTGTAGGGGAAGTTGTAGAATTTAGAGGAAGTATAGCTGCTGCTGCTGCTGCCTACCAAATATAGTGCCAGTAATCTTTTGTGTCCTGTTGAACTTGTATAGTTTGAATATATTCTTGCATTGTTTGGTATTCTTGGTAAGCTTGTTCAGACAATGGTAGGTGAAACTGAGTCTCAAGGTGGTTGTTGAAAGAAACTGCAACACATATATCTTCTTGTTTTTGGCAAAGGTGAAAAGTCTAGGGAAGTTATTCTGCATGACATTGTCATTCCATAAGTCTGACCAGAAAAGAACAGTGGATCCATTCCCAATTTTGCAATTAGCAATTCCTCAAAATATCCTTCCACCAAAAAGACCCTTTATTGATAGTAGCATGTGGATGTCACCGTTGGAGTAGTGTGCATGCCAAACCAGTTTGACCCATGGAATTTCCTTCCTATTGTAGAATTTGTCTAGGTGTTTAAGAAGGAGGGCAGAGTTTTGGCTTCTGAGATTGATGATGCCAAGACCACCTTTTCTTTTTGGTTTGCTACATTTTTTCTAGCCACCAAGGGCTTCATTTTAGCATTGCTGTCAGAGCCTCTCCAAAGGCAGTGCCTCCTTGCTCTGTCAATGTATTCTATAACTGAAATAGGCAGCTGGAGAGTACACATAACATATGTAGGGAGAGATGACAGAACCGAATTCACTAGCTCAAGTCTTCCGGCATGAGATAGAAAGTTTGAAGTAGCTGTAAGTCTTCGTTCAACTTTGTTCATGATGAATCCAAAGTGTTCTACCCTTGGCTTGGTGTGCCCAATGGCAAACCAAGGTAAGTAAAAGGGAGGGATTCCAGTTTACATCCAAAAACCCCAACAAGGTTATGTGCTTTCTCTGGAGAGAGGTTCAAAGGCACCAAACATGATTTTTTATAGTTGACCCGAAGTCCAGTTGATTGCGAGAAAGATTCCAACAGTCCCTTCAGAGTGAAAAGTTCCATTTGGGAAGCTTTCAGATGAGAAATGGTGTCGTCTGCATACTGTACAATTGGATATTGAGCTGTCTCATAGGAGGGGATAGGTAATTCAAACAGTCCTTCGCTGTGTCCCGTGTTGATGATGCATTGAAGGAGGTCTGCAGCCAAAACGAAGAGAAGGGGAGAAAGAGGATCCCCCTGTCTCACCCCACGCCTGCATTGAAATTGTTTTCCAGGCACTCCATTAAGAAGGATGGAGGAAGTTCCTGTGTCAAGAATTCTTTGGATCCAATTACACCAAATTTCATCAAAACCTAGTTGTTCCATCATCTTAATGATCACATTATGCTCAATAGTGTCAAGCTTTTGTGAAGTCTAGCTTGAGAATAATGATTTCTTTCTTTGATTGCTGACATTGATGAATATACTCATAGGTCCATGCTAAGCAGTCCTGAATTGTCCTACTCTTGATGAAGCCATACTGGTTGGTATGAATGAGAGATGTGATCTTGCCTTGGAGCCTATTGGCCAATAGTTTTGTGATAATTTTGAGGACACAGTTTAAAAGTGAAATGGGCCTGAAGTCATTCACAGTGGTAGGTTGTTTGTCTTGGGAATCAGAGTGATGAAGGAGTTGTTTATAGATTGCAGGTCTAGGGTTCCATTGAAAAAATCAAACAAAGGTTGTAGAAATCTATTTTAATTGTTTCCAACAGCTTTTGATGAAGTACCCATTAAACCCATCTGGGCCTGGTGCTTTATCCACAGGCATTTGCTTGATGGCATTATCAATCTCCTCAATTGTGAAGGGCCTGGATAGTTGCCATAAATTGTTGTTGGACTGAACCAGCTGATTCAAACTGTATAGCATGTCAGGTCTAGTCGTACATCCCATTTTGTGTTTGTATTCTTCAAGTAGCAAAGCAGCCTTTTCACTATGTTCACAAACAGATCTTCCATCTTCAGTTTCCAGCGAAGTGATAGTGTTTATCCTATATCTTTCAGTTGCAGCAGCATGGAAAAATTTTGTGCTCTCATCTCCAAATTTAGTCCATCTGATGGTATATCTTTTTTTCCAGTACTCTTTTTGGTGCTTGAGGAGCTTGAGGATGTGGTTCTTCAGAATCTTTCTAAAGTTGAATTCCTGGAGAAAAGGGACCTTTGTTCTTCTTAGTGTGTCTAGGATCTCCAGTGTAGAGTTGCAATTTTTTATCAGGCAGCTGAGATTAGAAAGACCTTTTCTCCACTTTTTTAGAGCAGCCCTTAAAAGTTTGAATTTGGCACTAATTCTAGTGGCACTGTTAGTTGCTGAAACATTGGAATTCCATACAGAGTTTACCAGATCAAAAAAACCTAGGTGCTCTACCCAAAAAATTTCAAATCTGAATACTTGAGCTTTTGGAATAGAGGTCCCAACTTGAATTTTGCAAGGAATGTGATCGGAGGTGGGCCCTAGACATTGGAAAGAGCGAAGTATTAGGGAAATCACTGATCCAATTTGATGTTGTGAACACCCAGTCAATTTGCTCAAGAAGTGGAGCACTTTGCATATTGCTCCAGGTGAAATTTCTTCCTTTGAGAGGGATCTCAAGCAGGCCAGATTGCTTATGATTTTCATTAAAGATCATCATGTCATTCATATTAGCACCATCTCAAATCCCGGCAAACATCCAGTTCTCATCTGCATTGAGATTGAGGCTGTTGAGCCAGTTGACAAAGTTGTCCCTTTCTGGTCCTTGGCAGGGGCCATAAATGGCCGAGAGAGTCTAGGTTTGCCTATTATGCGAAGAGATGAATCTTACTGTCACTGTGAATTTATTTATTTGAATTATCTCTCCTGCAAAGATGGAGCTATTCCAACCCATCAGAATCCCCCCAGAAGCACCCTCAGAAGGGGAGAAGGCGAATTTGTTGAAGCGCTTTGGAGCTAGTTTTTTTATGTAGGAATGATCAAAATGTTCTCTTTTTGTTTCTTGTATGCAAAAAATGGCACATGCGCTTTCATCATTTTTTTGCTTGATAGCATTGCATTTGTCTTCAGAGTCAAACCTCTAATATTCCAATTTAAAATGTTCCAACATCTATTGGAGTCTCTGTTGGTGGAACTATTCATTGATAACTAGTTGAATATCATTTGTGCTGCTCCCACTTGAACTAGCTTCTTCATGACTTGAAGCTAAGAGCAGCTCAGCCGTCACCTCCGAAGGAGCAATGCGGCATTTCTCAGTTGCTATCTTCTGAATCTCGGCCATAGGAATTTCAGGAAAAAAGACACCAGTTTCCTTGCTTTTATAAATATCAGAGAGCCCAGGAAAGGAGGTGGCATAGCCAGTTGGGGGAGTAAGTAGATTGTCAGCAATTCAGATTGGGGTGTCACTTTTTTGTTTTTATTCTTGCCTCTTGTGGTAACTTTCTTAGCATCAGGAATGATTTCAGGTTTATGCCCATCGAGAGCATTCTTCAGTCTGAGACTTCTTCTAAGCATCTCTGTTGAAATTGGGGTAATTGCCTTCCTCCTTCTTGTTACCTTGCTACATCTTCCTGTCCATTTTTATCGGAAGGAAGTTGTTGACCTGTGATAGCAAAGTCTTCAGGGCTGGCAGAAAACAACCTCTCTTGTGTTGGCTGCTCCTCAGAAACTTGGCTCTTGGTCTTACCCCTTCTCCCGAAATAGACTTTTGTGATAGGACCAGCACTAGCAAGATGGATTGCAGGTTCAACTGATATGTTTGAAAGAGGTTGATAATTTTCACTGATTTGAGTGATCTGTAGGGAACCTGCATTCGCGTTTGGCGCCAGAATGGGGCTCTGACCAGTGACATTGATTGCAGTGTTGAGAGAATTTATGTCCAACGCTGATAGGACAATTTGAATTGAGAAGCTTGAGGTTGCAATCCTTCGACTTAGCTGTCTAAGACCATCAACAATGAAATTGGTGACTGTAATTCTCTGGTCTTTGTCCCTTTGATCATCAGACTGAACTGCAGGTGAGTTGGAAGCTGCAGGAAGGGCAAGAATGCCTTGGTTTTGTCCAAATACAGTAGCTCGAACCTGCCTGTGCTGCAGTTCAATGACTCTTACAGCTCCAGGTACTACTTGATATATCCTGTGTGAGTCGAGGAGTCAATTTGATCGAACACCCCAACATTCTGGTTTTCTTCTATAGTCTCTTGGTTCTGGTTAGCAGCAACCGGATTGTCCATTACATGATCAACAATTTTATTCAAAGTCTTCAGCTTCTCCTGGTACTACCAGATCTCTTGGTTCTGATGCTTGGGACTCTGAAGGATGAGGAGCAACTGGGATGGGAATGGAGGAGTGCAAAAAGTCACATGGAGCATAGGGTCTAGGTGCCCATTGAATAACCGGCTCGGCACTGTATTATTTGACATAGCAATCGAAGAAGATTTACTAGTCCTTTGAACCCATTTGAGATTAGAGGTTTTGCGCCTTTTAGCACAATATTTGGCCTTGTGACCATAGTTGTAGCAGAACAAGCAACGAAATTTACTTTGACAATCTCTGACAAGGTGTCCTGGACTTAAGCACCTGAACACAGCGGCGAGAGCAAGTGTTTATGGTGGAATGTGGCAATCACCTTGGGGAGTCAGCCCCACATTAGCTTGAACTGGAATGCTTCTAGAACTATTTGAAGAATTCCTAGATTCATCAACCTTCTGGATTTGATGAACACCTGAACTAGAACATCCATTGACAATTAAACTAGTAGCAGGAGAGTCTCGGACAAAGCAGTTATCAATATTTAAAAGGCTATCAGTCCGGTTAGTAGCTTCTAAAGCCCAAACAGGGAGATGCTCTTCCAAGATAGGGCAGTAAATTCTTCCAATCTTGATCACTGAAGCAAGTTCTCTTGGCTGAGATTTTTAAATAGGAGAGTCTTGGACAAGTTTGCGTTGAAAAGAAACTTTTTTGTGATTAAGTTTGTGCTTGTTCTTGTGCTGTTTTTGTGGTCTAGCTGTTCTCTTCTTCTTTTTTGCCATTTGATGTGTTCTGTAGCCCAATTATCCCCACCATTATGCCAGAAATGGAAGTAGATATCAAAATATTCTGTTGTAATCCTTTTGAGAGCTCGAATCAGGAGGCCGACATGCTTGTTGGCCACTGAGAAACGAAAGTGACGATCTGATTCAAAGGTCACATGGAACCCAGCAGGTGTTCCTCCCAAACAATAGTGAAGTGCCAAGGCAACAGACTCTTCAGTCAAACGGAAGAAGAAAGCGTCGAAAACACCACCAGCAATAGGAAAGAGCCATCCGGAGAAGAAGAGGGATGGTGAACCGAGGACGAATACCTCTGAAGCACTTTAGCTTGAAATTTTTTACCCAAGGAGAAATCCTAGTCCTCAACTAGATCAGCAAGCCCAGGGTTCTGTTTTAGCACGAGAAGAGCTCCCGGAGAGGAAACGGAGCAGACCATGTCGAGTGGCGGCAGTGCCGGCAGAAGCAGAGCAAAACAGCAGCAACAGGTCAGCACTGAGCAACGGCACCTAGCAGAGCATTGAGCATGTCCACACCTCCGGGCCACAGCAAAGAAGGACAGAAGCTGCAACACGCAACAGAGGGCCAAGGCGGTCACCAGCAGCAATGGAAAACAGAGGCCGCGGAGTTGCTTCGCAAGACGGGTGACAGAAGCTGGAGACGGAAAAACCAGATCGACCAACTGAACGCCGTACCTTCTCCGTGTTCACTCGCGCGGGCGTAGGTCTCCTCCGGGGCGGCCATGGCGGCGGGCGAGCTCCAGGACCCAGCCAAGGGGCTGCGCGACGAACTCCAATCGAGAGCTCTATGACCCGCCATGGGTGCACGGAGCTGCGCGGCCGGCACACACAGCGCAAGCCGCCGACGCGGGGCCGCGTGGCCTGGAGGCGGGAGCCCAGGGCGGGGCCAAGTGGCTGGGGCCGGCCGCCGGGGACGAGCGCTCGCGGCCCGGGAGGCAGGCGCTGGGGCCGCGGCCGTCCGGAACGCCGGTCGCCGGGGACGGGATGGATACCAGCCTAGGTCTCTCAGTGGATTTGAGTGCGATTTTTCCACAAATGGACATTTTTGTTTGACCTCTTGGTTTGTAATACTATACTCTTATCATTTAGAACAGACCTCACAGCCTGGGCCCAGTGGCCCACAGGCCACAGGCCATACTCACATGTGTTAAAACTGCATCATTTGCTGATGTTTGAATGCTTGCTTCATGGGTAGGTAATACCAAAAAACTTGATAAAGATTAAACATGTTATGTAGAAATTGACGTAGATAGTGTTAAACTGCTGATGTGTACACGAGAACCCCACGCAACAGTACCTCATGTCTGCAAACAGATCTTGTTCAAGGTTGAGTATAGGATTTAGGGCCTGTTTGACACTGTTCCGCTCCACCTTTTCCAACTCCTCTCTCAACTTCGCAAGCCAAACAGGGACAGCTCCACGAACTCTACTCACAAAGAACGGTGGAGTTGAGGGGCAACTCCATGTTTTTTTATGGAGCACCTAAAGGGGTACTCTAGAAAATCCAGGTTTTTGGTGCTGCTCCATGGTGGAATTGGTGGAGCAGAGCTGGTTTTGGTGGACTGGAGCAGTCCCAAACAAGCCCTTAGGCTTTGGCTGTGAAGCCTGGATTTTGAGTATAGTTTTGCGTTAAGGGGCCTGTTCGTTTGGCAGGATTATGCACTGTTCCGGCAGGATTATTCACTGCTGGCTGATTTCTTGTGAGAGAAAAACACTGTTCCGGCTGAATTTAAGCCGGCTGAAAAGCCAAGCGAACAGGCTGAAGAAAGGCCGAAAGAAATGTGAATTAGAAGCTTAAGGCTGTAGTTTTGGGATAGTTTATGCAATATTTGTGTAAATTTGCATAATTTACTTATTATTATTATTATTTTATTTTTGGGATTTCTTCTCTCCTCATAGGTCAAAGAAATGTTTTACTAAGCTTAAGTGGCCATGGGATCTTTCTTCTGACTTCTTTTATCAAGGGGTAAGTACTAAGTAACAGTTGTTATTAATTTGATTACCTTCAGTATAGTGCAACACTGCAACTCCCTTCTAAACATTGCTGGAGTATGAGCTTAGTGTCAATAGTCTGATCAACAACATTATGAATTAAGTATAGTGCTCAGTTTTGTTTTTCAAGGTGCTCAATACAATCTGGAATAAGTGTGCTCATAACTAGTATTGCAATGTGCATCCTGGTAATAAATCCAATGTTGTACTTTTCAGTTAGGAATAAGTTTCATTTGATGTATGCCTCCAATTCAGAAAATGGCATAAAAAAGTTAAATAAAAAATATGCCAATGTAAAAAGTCTAATCTGAAATATGCCATCCATGTTCCAAACCTTAGCTTTATTTGCCACTATTGACCAGTCAAGCCATGACGGACATGAGAAAAAACGTTTTTGCCCCTGCATTCTTCCTCCTCTTTCTATTCTGTTCATGTTCCACTGCGGCCCCTTTTCCTTGGGTACAATCACACCATTGGACACACCAAAGTATGAATGTTGAGATCGAGCTTGTATACCCTGAACGCTCACTCTCATCAATCATCTTGATTCTTGAACAAGCAAAGATGTTGGGACACTATTGTCACATTGATTGTGGGTTGTGGCTATGCAGTGCCACTGCGACATGCACCGTCCGTCGTCATGAGTGTCCACTTATCCATGCAGAGGAGTGACATCGCTGCAGTGCAGCATGGCCACCACAGCCACCACCGTTGGCACAGGTGGGAGGAAACTGCACTGCTTCTGCACATCTTCATGTAGGTGCTGGAACTCCTAGAGACAGATGCTGGCACCTCCAAGTGGATGTCTCTGCACTGTACTTCCTCATGCTGCTGAGTTGTGAAAAGGACAGCGAGATTATTAGAGATGGATAGAGGATGATGAGGAACTCTGCCTACTGCTCCACATGCGTCCCTTTATCTGTTTACTTGGTCAATCTTCATGGGAGGGCAGAAGAGAGATATGGGAGACAGAGAGTCAGCTTGAACTTCAAGACAGGGCAAAATAGCCAGTTTTGAAGAAATTTAATGGAAAAAAGTAATGGAACTGATGGCTATGACAAATAAGGGCAAGATTTGCAACACATACGGCATATTTGGGATTAGTCCTTTTGCGATGGTATCTTTCCGATTGAGACAAAGGTTCAAGAAAACGCTAGGTGCTAGGCAGGCTAGCCTACTGACTAGTGCCTAGGAAGACTAAACGTAGATTAAACATGATTAATCGTTTGTGTTTTTTAATTTTTTTTTCTGGCAACACACGTGGCTCAGATTATATGCCCAACTTCAATCTCAGAAGAAATTATAACACATTAAGGCAATTTCAATTCCAATTCTTGCAAACTTGCAAAGAAGTGGTGAAAAGACTTGCCATTTTGATCCCCACACATCTTGTTTCCCTTTTCCCTGATTCTTCTGCATGCTTTTTTCCTGCCCTTCAGCCCGCACGGCCACTCAAGCCCATCAACCTAGCCAGGCTACCGCTTTTTTGCATTTCTATGCCACTTAAGCACTGCACCACGCCTATGCGCAGCATGTAGACATGTCCAGAGTTTTATTGGACGCCTAGGCCCTAGACGAGACGCTAGGGGCCCGTTTCAGGTTTAATCGAGAATAAACGAGGTTTAATTAGGTTTTTTCGAACCATGATTGAGACACTTGCAATGGCGAATAGAAATTTATTGCTTGTGCACAGAATGATGCCATGGATCAACTCATATTGTAAGCAACTAGACTTATTGTCATGTGCAAGATACCATGACAACGTAAATCCTTTGCACACAGCACACTTAGGCATTAGATGTTTACAGAAATGGCATTGGATCATCATTTACTTCCAGAAAACAGTTCCATCAGTACTATCCTAGAGCTACTTTAAGCAGCAGGTGCATATAATATTATTATAAGCACCTTTTTTTTATAAAAAAAGTAATACATCAAAACTCTCTAGCTTTTACTATAATACATGCTAACATGTATCCTAGAAAGACATTGGATCACTGAATTTGTAGTTGCATGGAAACATTAAGGTATTGTTCTCCCCAGCCATATGTTGTTCCTAAACAAAGCCATTAAACATGATTAGAAATATTTGAAATTAGAAGAGTTTCATGTTCACTTGAACCAAATGTTTATGTCAGGTGCTCTTCTCAAACTATGTTTCCTTTTTTTACAGCGCAGTACAGCAAGAAAGCCCAAGACCAATTTTGTTGAAATACGCACATTCCTGCACATATTTAGAAGTTTTAATCGAATGTGGATGTTTTTTATACTTGCTTTCCAGGTAATTCCTCTTCCTGAAATGCATGAAGATTATTTGAGTTTTTCCTTGTGAATATTCAGAAGATATACCTTGATTTTCCAGGCAATGCTCATAGTTTCATGGAGTTCTTCTGGATCTCTTTCTGGAATTACTGATGGAACTGTTTTCAGAAATGTCTTAAGTGTTTTTATCACAGCAGCTCTACTCAACTTTATAACAGGTGGATTACTTTTTTAGTGCATTGATCATTATGCACATGCGCTTTATTTATGTTTAAATTCAAAATATTTTTACATGGCATAACTCAAATTTCTAGTTTCCACTTGTGCAGTAACCCTGGATATAATGTTTACTGTACAAGCATGGGGGAGTACGGAGTGGACAAAGATAGTCAGATATTTGCTAAAATTCATTGTGTCCATTGCTTGGATAATTATTCTTCCATTGACTTATTCTAGTTCCATCAAATACCCATCCGGTGCTGGCAAAATCCTAAATAGTTGGATTGGGAATTGGTATAATGAATCAGTTTATAACATTGCGATCGTCATATATATGGTTCCGGATATTCTTGCTGCCTTGTTTTTCTTGTTGCCACAACTTCAGAATGTCATGGAGCGCTCAAATTCACGAGTATTGGTTCTCCTGATGTGGTGGATTCAGGTTAGTCACTCCTATTTGTCTATACACAGTTGCTTGAAGCATTTAGCATCATTAGTTCTTACATAATGTTTTGCTACGTGTAGCCAAGATTGTATGTTGGACGTGGGATGCACGAAGATATATTGTCGATCCTTAAGTAAGTGCTTCATATTTCTCAAGTTATTGTTTTTCATTACCATTGACGGAATTTAAATGAAATCAACAGGTATGTCTTCTTTTGGGCTGTTCTACTCATCTCCAAGCTTGCGTTCAGTTTCTATGTTGAGGTATGTTAAGACACACTTTAAGCAGCATTTCTGTTGTAGAAAAAATACATATATTGACACATTGCTATACTGCTGAGCTGATGCACAATGGGTAACATTTAGGAAAACAATTACTTGCATGGGGAGTTGAGAAATCTAGTGCACCATATATGATGATATGATGATTCTGTTCCCCTAAAAAGTTCATTGCTGAGTTTTCTAATATTTTTTCTGTATTTGTTAGTTTTCTAATTATTGTGAAAGGGCCTCTAGCTGAGTTGGTTTGATGGCCTGAACTTCAGCTAGAGGCCCTTTCACAATAACTGGTACAATGATTGGCACAGAAAGGAAATTGTGTGAGAGCAGGTTTTGAGGTTCACTTAGTTCATTTGTTTGTCAGCGAGGTATTATTTCCTTTTTTCTGTTTGAGGTCTTTAAGAGATGATTAGGAAAGGTGAAGAGGATCATGTACCACTACCCTCCACCTTTCAGAAACATGAGCTTTATAGTGGTATATAAAAAGTTTTAGTGCATGGGATATATTTGTCAAGATTGCCTCCAAAAAGAGAGACCTGCAAGTCAAACTCATCTGCCTGTGTATTTTTGTTGGAAAATCTATAATATATTTTAATTTTATTTGCTAATTATTACATTTCAAGTCAACTTAAGAATAGCTTCTTTACTTTATTCATATTCATTTTTGTACAGATATCGCCATTGATTGATCCAACAAAGTTCATTCTTGATCAACAAGTTGGGAACTACGAATGGCATCAAATCTTCCCTTTCTGTAAGCATATTGTGACGAGTTTGCGATTATGTTTCATAGTCCATGTGGTAATGTGTCTATGCTGTAGTTCTATGTGTAAAATGTGAATGCTACTTATTTTTCTCGAACGACGCAGGAGCTGTGTGTCATTTCATTAGGAATAGGAAGATAAAAAAAAAAAACAGAGGAGATGCAGAGTCTACTCCCCAAGAAACCTAGTACATGACTTTTAGCGCCACCCGCTATAAAACACACACAATCTCAGTCCACTAGGTGCCTAAGCAGCCATAAGCAGAGACCTACGCAATGACTTAGCACCAGTCCAGCACCACAAAATACATTCCTCAGAAACTGCAGCTAAACCTTTTTTGACACAAGGACTAACATCCTCAAGGCATGGATTCTTATGTGTCCAAATTTCCCAAGCACCAAAATGATTAGCCTCTGTTTGGTTGTAGATATTCAGGCTGGGGCATTGAATTGGCCTGAAATACCAAAGCTGAGGGGCATTGGAAATGGCCTGGAATACCAATGCCATTGTTTGGATGTGCAATTATTTGATAGCTGGAATCGCATGACAACAGCCAATTCCAATTCCTGTTTGGATGTACAATATGTTGAAATGTATGTTGTAAAGAATGAGTTGTCTATAATAATGTAAAAGCATTCAATATGTTTTTCATGACTTGCACATATATTCAAATGATTATCTATCATTTCACACATAAAAAATCCTAATATTTGGAAAAATAGTACAAACAGCAGTAAAATATCATAAAAATGAAAAAAAAATGAAGAAAACAACACATAAATGTTGATCACAGGCATCCATTTTATAGTCAATACTTGATGATTAATATTCCAAGCCTCTTACAAGTACCAACACGTATCACAACACTTGATTAATATTAAAAGGTTCACAAGTGCTATATTACATAACATCAAGCATACAGAACATCCCCTAGCCACTATTTTTCTAATTCAGCGTAAGGAGCCATTCTTTCCTCAACTCCATATGTAGTTTCATAAACGCTTGAGATAAATGCTCATTAAGAATCAACTTCCCATAAGACCGCAGAAGGTCACATCTAGCCAAATCTGGTGTTTGTTCAAGCGCAGCAAGGATTTCAGCAGGAGGAGTAACTTGAGGCATTGGTAATGGCTCAGTGGATTTTAGAGCATCCTGAAATGTAGTCCTCATATCTCCAAGCATGCAAAGAATTGCATCACTAGTTCGCTGCCGTTTTGGGGGTAAATCTGGGGATGCTTCACTGGTTTGTTCATGTGGATCTTGTGCACTTTCAACACCTGTCTTGGCACCATCACCATTTGCATGGTCCGTTGAATAAATTGTGCTGATTGCATCCCAATTCTTCACCACCTTGTTCTTGTAACAAGCTGCAGCCTTGTTACCCTGCACAAAAGACACAAACATAAATATATACAATACAAGTAACTCCCCTTATCATAAAAATAAAACAATCAGGTTCCAAATATAAATATACTTACCTCCACATATCTAGACCACACATCCTCACTATCAATTGAGAGCTTATTGTTTTCCCAATCCCAACCAAAACCACTCTGTGACAATATCTTACTGATGATCTCATAGTGCTTGTCAAAAGTTTTGCACCTTGATGATATGTTATCCTTTGTGATATCCATATTGCATTTCTCACGGACATTCTTGATACAAGCATTGTAGACATGTGGCTTCCATCCATTTTGGGAATGGTCACCATTGTTGTGATGCTCAACCAGTACAACCAACAATGCAATGTCCATCTCATCTGTCCATGTGAGGTAAACCCTCTTTCCTTTTGTTGCAGCCATTTACTATAAGTAAAAGATAACAAAAGCCATGTGTTAGAATGATACATTTACAAAATATCTCAAAATGCACCATCAGCTAGCTATCACAAAAGCTACCATGAGATAGCTAGCCACCACAAAAGATTGCCCCCTCCTATATATACTAACCCACCCAAGCTATCCATCTCTAGTTCACCATACCTACCAAGATATTCAGCAAACATGCCATTAGCTAGCTGCTCTCTAAAGTTGTTCCATTCTGTAGTAACTTGAACACTTCTAATTAAGCTAGCATCATCTATTGGCTCATTGGGCATAGTTGCTAGTTCTTCATCCACTTCAGATAACAACAAATCATCCATTTGTTGTTGTTTGTCTCTTGTAAAGTTGTGCAACACACAACAAGCATTAATAATTCGGATCTGCAATAATATTATTTTGTAGTTAGCACTTGCAATTGAGATTTATTTTATCTATTTTATTCCACGAAACCATAGATACACATTCGTTACCTGGTCTTTTATATCAAAGAAACTTTTAGAACGCAAGACAACCATTTTTTCTTCCATAAACCAAAAGTTCTTTCCACAACATTTCTGTCACGAGAATGGCGTAAGTTATACAACTCTTTGGGAGTTCTAGGCTGCTGTTGACTTGAAACCCACTCTTTCAAGTGGTATCTAGTGGACCTAAATGGAGCTAGAAATCCAGGTCCGTTGGTATAACCAACATCAACTAAATAATATCGTCCTATTATAAAAAAACTAAATTAGATATCTATTAAACTAAATAAATAAAATACCAAGTGAAAAGGTATCAAACTAAATAAATAAAATACCAAGTGAAAAGGTCATACCCTGAGGTACAACAAATGTATCTTGGCGACCCATTGCATCACGTAGAACTCTTAAATCAGAAGCTGAACCCTCCCAACCAGGCAAAATATATAGAAATTTTATATTCCAGTCAACCACACCTAGCATATTAGTGGTGATTTGTTGCTTTCTATTTCTGTATCGATATTGGTCAACCAAATCAACACACACATCAACATGACACCCATCCAGTGCACCAAGAGCATTGGGAAACCACTTTCATTTATAATCATCCGGAGGTTCAATTGAAGTATCAGGAAGTTTAATAAACTCTCCACTTAAAGATAGAATAAATGATAACACATCAGAAAAGTGCCTACTGATAGTCTCTAAAGTGCGCTTATAAGTGCCACGCAGCAACCTCATTTTTAGACCATGCCCAACTACAAGCAAAAACATGGCAACCTTTTCTTCCACAGTAACATAAACACTGTCACGAAGACCACACTTCTCACGTAATATGATGCACAAGTCATGAAAGTTTCTTTTAGTTAAACGTAACTCATCATAGCATGTAACTTCGGAGCCATCATATATTTTCTTAAGCAAATACTTCCTAAGAGTATGCCTGCGTTCATCATCATTAAAACACCCAACATCCATTGGCCCCCGTTGCGAACTAAGATATGCAAGCCTAAGAACAACTGATTCAAAATACAGTACTGTGAATATAATCTTTTTCCTCTTTTTTCCTTTTGTTTTCTTCAACAATGAAGAAGACCAACTCAGGATCTGCCATAGTGCAGCTACATTGCACATGTGCACACAATTGATTTGTAAAAAACATAGCATAGAATAAACAAATCATTCAGAAACACCAAACTCACATCAATTTTAGCCACCACATACCTTCAATCGAACTGAAGAACAACTAACACTTGATACAAATATCCTACAAAATACAGAGAACAAGGGTTAGGGTTACATTATCATGCAAATGGAGAGAACAGAGGTTAGAGTTAGGGTTTAAAATGGGCTAATCAATGGAGGGATGAAAAAAATAAGGCCTCTATGGATCTAGATGTTGAGAGGAGATTAGGGAAGCGAGCAAAAAAGAATCGGCGAGGGAAGAAACAAATCAGAGATGGTGGAGTACCTCACATGGAGAGGAAAGGAGATGTGAATGGAAGACGACGAACCTGTAGACAACGAGAACGATGGAGGATGGCCGGAGATGCGTGAGGAAGAGGAGGACACGGGGAGGTAGTGCATCCGTGGGTCAATCTCCCACCGCCGCCGCCATCCTCTTCACCACCGCCATCCTTCTCGCGTTCGCGTGCGGAAGGGCTCGGAATTGCGGGCGGACTCTTTCCTCCTTGCCTAAAAGGCTCGCGGTATTGGGAGTCAATTCCTCCCAACAATGCTGAGACCATCCAAACACAGGAATTGGAGAATAGTCAATGCCAAAGTCAAATCGAAGGCCACAATACCTACATCCAAACGGGGGCTTAGTGAATTCAGTCCTTTTCTTTGATCCTTTGGAACAACCTTGATTATAGTGCACCACCAGCTAGAAAAACGAGAATCCTCTGGTTGCAATGCAAAGGGAAGTAAGCCCAACACATGAAAGATAACTGTCCAAACTAACTGTAGAATAGACAGGAAAGGGGGAAATCACCACACACCCAACGTGGGTGGGGAGCCTTTCATATATAGCCAATAGGCATGCAAGGAAAGTACACATATGGAAAGCTATTCCCTGTACAAGGAAATAATCCTAGGCTATACATAGAAAGAATCCTAGGCTATATATGGCAGCTAGCCTATCTATGGGATTACAATCAATCTGTGATTAGTGCAGAATTATACATATCCTAATACCCTCCCGCAGTCGTAGCGGAAGCATCACGGACGCACAGACTGGTCCGAAAATCAGTGAAGAGCTGGACGGGCAGACCCTTAGTCATAATGTCAGCAAACTGGTGTGCAGAAGGAACATGGAGAACCTTGAACTGTCCTAGAGCGACCTTCTCGCGGACGAAGTGGATGTCAATCTCGATATGCTTCGTGCGGCGGTGGTGGACAGGGTTGGCAGCCATGTAGACGGCGCTCACATTGTCACAGTAGACAACCGTCGCGAGCGGAATGGAGATGTGGAGCTCCTGGAGGAGCTGACGCAGCCAGCAGCACTCAACAACCGCATGGGCCACCGCACGATACTCAGCTTCGGCACTGGAGCGCGACACAGTCGTCTGACGCTTGGAAGACCATGAAACTAGGTTGTCGCCGAGGTAGACGCAGAAGCCGGAGGTAGAGCGACGTGTATCCGGGCAACCAGCCCAGTCGGCATCAGAGTAGGCTATGAGCTGATCTACAGGGCCGGAGCTCAAGTGAAGACCTGCAGATAGCGAGCCCTTGACATAGTGCAAGATGCGCTTGATCAGCGCAAGATGCGGCTCACGAGGGTCGTGCATGAAGAGGCAGACCTGCTGCACAGCATAGGCCAGGTTTGGCCTCGTCAGAGTGAGGTACTGGAGAGCTCCCGCCAGGCTCCTGTACTCCGAGGGGTTGGCGACGGGAGCGCCCTCAGTGGAGGACAGCTTGTTCCGGGCATCCACCGGGGTAGCTGTCGGTGGCATTCATACATGCCAGCACGCTGAAGAAGCTCGATGGCGTACTGCCGTTGGGACAGGAACATGCCACTGTTGTCCCGCGTCACCGAGATGCCGAGGAAGTGCTGGAGGTCACCAAGGTCCGTCATGGCGAACTCCAGAGAGAGCCGGGAGGCGACGTGCCGGAGTAGAGCCGGTGACGACGCGGTGACAATGATGTCATCAACGTAGAGGAGAAGATAAGCCATGTCATCTCCAGCCTTGTAGATGAACAGGGAAGCATCCGACCTGGATGTGGTGAAGCCGATGCTGCTGATGAAGGCGGAGAAGCGTTTGTTCCAAGCTCGGGGCGCCTGTTTAAGTCCATACAGGGACTACTGCAGCAAACAAACAGAATTAGGAGCAGCAGGGTCGACGAAGCCTTTGGGCTGCTCGCAGTAGACCGTCTCCTCGAGATTGCCGTGGAGGAAGGCATTCTTGACGTCGAGTTGGCGGATGGCCAATCCCGGGACGCAACAAGGCTGAGCACGGTGCGGATCGTCGCCGGCTTGACGACCGGGCTGAAGGTCTCGTCGTAGTCGACACCGGCCACCTGGGAGAAACCGCGGACGACCCAGCGCGCCTTGTGCCGGGCGAGGGAACCGTCGGAGTGGAATTTGTGCTTGAACAGCCACTTCCCAGTGACAATTTTAGCACCAGGGGGCCGAGGGACAAGGCGCCAAGTGCCGTTGTCGATCAGCGCCTTGTACTCATCGGCCATCGCAGCGCGCCAATTGGGGTCGGCGAGGGCGCTGCGATAGTTCGCCGGGACCGGCGAGGCAACGGAGGTGGTGAAGACGTAGCGCTGGACGGTGCGCAGGGAGCCGGTCTGTGACCGTGTCACAGGCCGGGTAGGTGATGTAGCAGGCTGCTGGGTCGCTGGAGGTGGCGGAGCAGATGGTGCTAGAGCCGGAGAGACATCTGCAGGGGCAACGACCTCGGTGGCAGGTGCAGTAGCCGCATGAGCCACGTTCGGCGCTGCAGGAACTCGGCTGCGGCGAGTGAAGACGATGCCGAAGCGTTGGCGCCCCGGCTGTGGAGCGGCTGGCGGCTGTTGCCCGCTCGCAGGCGGAACAGGCGGTGGATGCCCGCCCGTAGAGGCAACCACGGGGCCCAGCTGGATAACATCAGGGTCATCCTCGCTGGTTTCAGGGAGCAGCGGAGGTGTGCTTACTGTTGTCGTCGAGGAAGAAAGTCCCTGCATCAGAAAGTGAAGTGAGGGCGGCACAGAGGCCGCCGATGGTGCTGCCGCAAATGGGAACACTGACTCGTCGAATATGACATGGCGGGAGATGATTATTCGGCGAGTGTGCATGTCGAGGCAGCGGTAGCCTTTGTGAGAGGATGGGTATCCGAGGAAAACACAAGGAGCGGAGCGAGGAGCGAGTTTGTGTGGGGAGGTGGCGGTGAGGTTTGGATATCATAGGCACCCGAAAACACGGAGTGAGGAGTAATCTGGGAGGGTGCCATAGAGAATTTGGTGGGGTATTTGGTGGTGGATGGAGGAGGAGGGACGCCGATTGAGGAGGGTGGTGGCTGTGGTGAGGGCCTCAGCCCAGTAGGGAGGAGGCATGAAGGCATGAAGGAGCATGGTGCGGATGGTGTTGTTGATAGTGCGGAGTATGCGTTCGGCCTTGCCATTTTGCGGGGACGTATAGGGGTAGGAGAGGCGTAGGGTAGTGCCCTGGCTGCTGAGGAGTGTGGCGGTGGCGTGGTTGACAAACTCGGTGCCATTATCTGCTTGGAGTGATTTTGGTGTGGTGCCGAATTGTGTTGTAGCGTAGGAAAAGAATTCAACAAGATGCCGGTGCACCTCAGATTTGTGGCGTAGTGGAAATGTCCAGCAGTAATGGGAAAAATCATCGAGTATGACGAGATAATATTTAAAATCCGAGTTGCTAGGCACGGGAGATGTCCACACATCACAATGTAGTAAATCAAAAGGAGCAGTTGTTACAGAAGTGGAATGTCTAAATGGGAGTCGCACGTGCTTGCCAAGTTGACAGGCATGGCAGAGGCAAGGCGAATTCTTATTGTAGGAGATGGCTGATATGCTCCGTAGGGTGGCGAGGCTGGATGGACCGGGGTGGCCGAGGCGGTGGTGCCACAGGGACGACGTGGTGGCGAGGCTGCAGGAAGTGGACGTTGTGGTGGGGAAGGTGTAGAGGTCGCCACCACTATTGCAGCGAAGAGTCACGTGCCCGGTCTGCTGGTCCTTGACAGAAAAGCCACAAGAGTCAAATTCCACGGAACAAGCATTGTCACGGGTGAATTGACGAACAGAAAGGAGGTTGCGTACGAGAGCAGGGGCAACCAGAACATCATTAAGATGAAAGGTATAGTGCAGGGAGTGTAATCCGGATGGTCCACAGCAGGTGATGGGAATGGTGGTGCCATCGCCAACCGTGATGCCAGAAGGAGGGGGAGGGAGACGGGACAGGAGTATACCATCGGAGGACGACATGTGAGTAGTGGCACCGGTGTCAAAGACCCATGGGGAGGACCCCTGAAGCGACATCTGGTTCAGGGCAGCGACGAGGCCTGCCTGATCCCAGCCGCCCTGCTGCTGGTGAGGAGGCAGAGCAGAGTTCGTGGCACCGGAGAACTGAGCGGGGGCAAAGGCAGTGTGAGCCTGGGCCGAGGGAGGAGCCCCGAGGACGCCAGGGCCGCTCCACGCTGGTGGACACCAGGGCTGCTGGTGCGGCCCAGCGGTCCAGGGCAGGTAGCAGAGCCACGGAGCCGCCGGTGCAGCAGACTTCTGGGCGCCACCCTTGCCCTTCTTCCAGCGGCCATTGCCACCGCCCTTCCCGCCGCTGCTGCCGCCGCCGCTGGAGCCGCCACCATAGCCGCTCCGGTGGCCGCTGAAGGTGCCGCCAGTGGCGCTGGAGATAGTGCCGCACGCGGCGTGAAACGCCGTCTAGGCTGCCACAGTGCCCTCGTTGGCGAGGCGGAGCTCCTTGAGGACAAGCTTCTCGCGTGTGGTGGCGAAGTCCGGCAGCGGGTGTGAGTCGGCGATGTTGTCGGCGGTGCTAGCGAAGCGGGGGTTGAGGCCGCGCAGGAAGTTGAGGACGAGCTCCGAGTCGGTGATGACGCGGCCGACATCACGGAGCGCGTCGGCGGTGGCCTTCATTTTTTGGGCGTAGTCGTTGACGGAGGAGTCGCCCTGGGTAATGGAGTAGAACTCGTGACCCAGGAAGATGGCGCGCGGGGCCTTATTGGCCTCGAAGAGGTGCCTGATGGCGAACCAGAGGGCACGCGCGGTCTGATCGGGCGCCGCCGCCAGACCGAGGACATCCTGCCCAACAGAGCCAAGGAGCCAACTGCGGACGCAGGCGTCGACGATGTTCCAGGCAGGGTCGGGGGAGCCAGCTGCCTCCGTGATGTGGGAAAGGAGTCCGAATTTCCCGCAGAGAGGTGAATAACGGTTCCCACTGGTTGAAGTTGGGCCTCGTCAGTTCCAGGGTCACCGGGATGTGGTTCTTGACATTGACCGTTGCATAGGGAGCAACGAAGACAGCAGGGGCAGAGAGGGAGCCCAGGCTGTTCGTGGTGCTGGAAGAGAAGGAGGAGCTGGTGGCAGCCTCAGTCGACATGGCGACCTTGGTGAGAGGAGGTAGGGGCAGGAGAAGGGAAGGAGGATCGGTTAAGCTGATACCATGTAGAATAGACAGGAAAGGGGGAAATCACCACACACCCAACGTGGGTGGGTGCCTTTCATATATAGCCAATAGGCATGCAAGGAAAGTACACATATGGGAAGCTATTCCCTGTACAAGGAAATAATCCTAGGCTATGTATGGCAGCTAGCCTATCTATGGGATTACAATCAATCTGTGATTAGTGCAGAATTATACATATCCTAATACAAACCTGCCTTGCAAACACACAAGCAACCAGGGTATGTTGTATTGTTTCATCAGCCTGACCACAGAGAGGACAAAGTGGAGGATGTGGAAGTCCTCGTTTTGCAAGGTGGTCAGCTGTCCAACAGCAGTTCTTAATTGCCAACCAGATGAAAAAATTGCAGCGGAGGGGTGCAAATTTGATTGTCCCGGTAAAAATGCCATATAATCTGATTTGCTAGAATAAGAATTAGGTCCAGTAAGCAACCACTGGTGATGATCGGGAATGTCTGGGTGAAGACTGTCAGATTGCAATTCTACTAAGACCTCTACTGTCAAAGCCCCCTTGATGTCTGACACCCATCTTCTGTTGTGTAAGGCTTGGGCCACCATGCATTGCTTCAAGACTCTCTTGGGGCTGAGCTGAATCAGATTGAGAGCATACTCAGTAATTATTTTGCCTTGAAGCCAGTGGTTTCAACCAGAACTTGGTTGAAGTACCATTGCCCACCGTGGTTTGGAGTACCATTGCCCACCGTGATTTGCAAAGCAGCTTCAAAGAAAGCCTGGGTATTGCGTGGAACCTGTACAGGCTGTCCTGCCTAGAGGCGCTCCTCGTGAAGTCGTGAATGCTACTATATGGGAACATATGATAAACAAAAACAAAACATGAAGTTCCAGGAAGAATATATTTGAAAATTAAGAAATCTAAAATGGAGTAACCATGAAAAATATTGCAAAAATGAAGTTATTGAATTATTTAAACATACTATACTGGAGCATATGCAATATTTAATAATGTTTTGGTTTGAAGCATCACTACCTATAACTTTACAGTAAACAAATACTTCCACTGATCATGAATAAGTGATGTTTTGGATTGTGTGTAATCAACACTTTTAAAATTTTGGTTTCAAATTACTCCTTTTGTGTTGAGTGTAGATATTTGGATATGATACAAGTAGATTTGTCTCATAATGTACTTTCATAAAAGAATAAATCTGGTACATTTATAAATATATTACAACTGACTTACTTGTGATTTGTAAGGTTTTTTCTACCCAGTTTTTCTACCTCCTGCATGTTTGAGGAAAAAAAAAATTAATGATAGCACAACACAACAACATCAACATCAACAAAGCCTGTAGTCCCAAGCAAGTTGGGGTAGGCTAGAGTTGAAACCCAACAAGATACCCAAGTCATGGTTCCGGCACTTCAATAGCTGCTTTCCAGGCAATCCTATCCAAACATAGATCTTAAATTTAGAACACTGTGTTTGATATGTTATACAATTCTATGATGAATAAAGCATCATGATAGTGTTTGGAATATTACTGACTTTAGACTTCTGAATTTGCTGATATATATTTTATTTTTGTTAAAGTCATCTGTACATCTCATTTTTTAAGTTCATTAGCATTGATTAGGGATGCAAGTTCAAATTATTTTGGGTCATTGAGTCGACCCAAAAAAATGATAGAATGAACTAGAATTTCATTTTCGTAGTTTGAGGAAAGTTGGAAAATGAACTAGAATATCATTTGTCCGTAATTAGTTAGGTGACCCAAATAACACCATTGGGTGCCCACTTGCATCCCTGCCCTGATATCCTTTTCCTTGTCTTAAACTTTTGTCTTCTTAGGACTGTATTGGAGACTATTGTGTAACCATGATACAAATTTGTAGTTGTGTATTTTTGATATTTTTTCCTACTTTTGCAGTGCCACGGAACCTGGGTGTTGTCATTACCATATGGGCACCGATTCTCATGGTATTTAAATAAATTACAAGAGTCCTGATAGTGTTCCATTAGTCATTTCACCTACCTCTGTTACTTGTAGGTTTACTTTATGGACACACAAATATGGTATGCCATTTTTTCCACTGTCTTCGGAGGTGTTTCAGGTGCCCTAAGTCATGTGGGTGAGGTCAGTTAATGATATCATTTGTGATGTAGTGTTTAGAAATGAGGTCATTTTTTTCTCAGGCAGGAGACAGTATGTAAGAATTTTTTGTTACCACTTACCAGATCTTACATTTGCTTTTAATGTAGATACGAACCCTTGGCATGTTGAGGGCCAGATTCAAATCAATTCCAGAAGCTTTCAGGAAATGCAATGCGACAAAACAACGAGAGGTTTTATACTGCACAAATACTCTTATTTTGTTTTTTGCACTGTTCTGAATTGTTATTAACCAATGCCTCGAGTTGCTGAACAAGTTGCAACCAGTTGTTTGGATTTGACTAATTGTGTCATTCTTAACTGCCAGCAAGCATTTGAGCACAGAAGCTTCTTTTGTGTTTGGAATTCATTCATCAATTCCTTAAGAGAGGAAGACTTCATTAGTGACAGGTTGGAACTCTAAAAGTTTAGTATGTTAGACCACTATGCAGTATGTTATTCACCTTAAGGTTAAACAAGATTTGCTTTTATTATGTCAGAGAGAAGGGCATGTTGATGGCTCCATCATATTCAAACAATTTATCTGTCATTCAGTGGCCACCTTTCCTCCTTGCTAGCAAGGTGAATAATTACCATATCTGACAAAATGACCAAACATGTAAAATTAGGAAACTTATGGACTTTGAATTTACCAGGTACCTGCAGCTGTCCATATGGCCATGAATTCCAAAGAAGGGGATGAGCATGAGCTTATTGAGAAAGTCAAACTTGATCGAGACAGATACAATGCAGTTATAGAATGCTACAAATCCTTGATAATTATACTCAATAGCCTTCTACTAGACTCTAATGATCAGAAGTAAAAAACCAAATCAACTAATTTCAATTTGAATTCACTAACTTAATTGAATTACTCAGATGGTGTTAACATGTGCATTGCAGTATTGTCAATGATATTGATAGAAAAGTGACTTATAGCATGAGAAATAAAAGATTCTTAGAAGACTTCGAAATGGCAGAAATTGGCAAAGTGAGTGCTACATTGGCAAAATTGTTACAGCTGCTGGTACGTTGTAACATTCTTAATGCTATCTTTTCCCATTAATATCGGTATGTCCTTTTCTACTGTTATTTTTTTGCTTACTATCTTACATTTGCAGCAGAGTGAACCTATTAATGATGTTGAAGAGAGGAAAATTGTTAATGCCTTGCAAGATTTTATGGAAATTACGACGCGTGATTTCATGAAAGATGGACAGAGGTAATATTTATGATGGTTTATATAGTTTTAACAGTTTGAGTAAGAACATTCCTCTTAAAATTTGATATTTACTTGTATGGGAAATTGGGGCAGCATTTTGAAAGATGAGAATGAGAGAAAGCAAAGATTCATGAATCTAAATGTGAATATGACAAAGGAAGATTCTTGGAGGAGAAGGTCTGCAATTACACTGCTTTTTAAAATTGATCCTAATATTTCTTTCATACTATTGAATAGTGTGTTTTGGTTTCAGTTTGTCCGGCTGCACTTACTATTGACTATGAAGGATTCTGCAATGGATGTTCCATCAAACTTGGATGCTCGCCGTAGGATCACCTTTTTTGCAAACTCGCTTTTTATGAAAATGCCAAGAGCACCGCGTGTGCATGATATGATTTCATTTAGGTGTGTATATTATCGTCCATGGGCTTTTATTAAGTAGCATAGTTGGTATGCATGTGTACAGATACTGCACAGTTGTACTGTGATTACACTTTTAGTCTTTCCAAAAAGATGTTTTTGTTTCAGAATTGAACATATTGAAATTTGTGTTTCATAAGAAAAAAATCTAGAATTATATTTCCTGTGCAGAAATGTTGTTTCTATTGTGCTTTTTGTTTCCCCTTATACATTATCTTGAGATGCATCACATTCTAACAAGCTTTCATGTTCAGTGTTCTGACACCATACTACAACGAAGAAGTACTCTATTCATCACATGATCTGAATAAAAAGAATGAAGATGGTATCTCAATTTGTTTCTACCTACAAAAGATCTATCCAGGTGAATTGCTGACTCCTATTTATTGTGTTTCTGAAACAAAATTCATAATACTGCTATAGACTTACGTAAAAGTATTACTGAGGACTCATAGGCTAAATTTAATAACTAATTCTTGCCACACTCACTAGATGAATGGAAGAACTTCCTAGAACGTATTAGAGTTGAGCCATATAATGAAGTGTCAATAAAAGGGTGCATGGATGATATCCGCTTATGGGCATCTTACCGTGGTCAAACGCTTGCCAGAACTGGTAATATGGTTATCCTATCCTTTATTGACCTACCAAACTGTGTACTCTCTACTTACCTTATTCTAACTTGTTATGTATAGTGAGAGGAATGATGTACTATAGACGAGCTCTTGAACTACAGTGCTACGAGGATATGATAAATGACCAAGGTTAGCTATAGAGTTCTCTGAGCATATGCATTTTTATTTATGTGGATGCAATTGAAAATAGTACCCAGTGGTAATGCTGTGATGAATTGAATTATCAGGTTATGGCTTAGCTGATTTAGATAGAGCTAAAGCTGCAAGGTCCAAGGTCATTGCTGATATTAAATTCACTTATGTTGTCTCCTGTCAACTCTATGGCATGCATAAGGCATCCAAGGATTCTCGAGAAAAAGGTCTCTATGAGAATATCTTAAACCTCATGCTGACGTAAGTTCCTGACCTTTCTTTTTCCTGTTTGAATTATATTTCTGTATTTGTCCTCAGTTTCATATGCAAAAATACAGGTATCCAGCATTGCGCGTTGCTTACATCGATGAGAAAGAAGTACAATTACAAAATGGTAAAATAGAGAAACAATATTACTCTGTTCTTGTGAAAGGTGATGATGAGGTACTGACCTTATGTTGCATGAACTTAAATCTTTACCTTGCTTCTGTACATATCAGTAACCACAATTATATTCATATTTACAGTTACCTTTGACTAGGTTCCTAGCACATGTTGGACCAGTAGGCAATGCACCTATGCTAACATCATAATTTGATTGTGTGTGTGTTGTGGTGGTGGTGGTTGCGGCGGCGTGTTGTAGTACTCTTTTGTACATTTCTTCTTGCTGCAAAGATGCTTAGCTCTCCTGCTTATTTGACAAAAAAAAAATTATTACAGGGAAATGACAACTGATTGAATATCCTTCATCACTGCTCATTATGTGAACTTTCCTTCACCTTCAACTGTAGACCATGAATAACTGTAGTTTTGTCTTGCTATCATTTAGCCAGAGAACATGATTGCATTAAAATGATTAGTGTTGCTGACTTGCTGGTGTATTAGAATCAATTTATATTTATTTTGTTGTCAGGAAATCTACCGGATAAGGCTCCCTGGTAAACCAACAGAAGTTGGAGAAGGCAAGCCTAATAATCAAAATCATGCCATAATCTTCACTAGAGGAGAAGCACTTCAAGCAATTGACATGAACCAGGTACACAAATCAATTGTGTAATAGGTTTCAAGTTAGCAAACTTACATTTTTCTGCTCTGTAGGATAACTATCTAGAGGAAGCATTTAAAATGAGAAATCTCTTGGAAGAGTTCCTTCTTACACATGGAAAGTCGGAGCCCACCATATTGGGTGTTCGGGAGCATATATTTACAGGAAGGTTGGTTTTTCTATTTCCTACCAATTTATCTAACTTTGTGAGCCTTCAAATTTTCTTACAGGTTTTTTATAACTAAATTTGTGGTCTAATGCTAATGTAATTCTGGTGTTACCTGACATGTAGTGTTTCATCCCTCGCCTGGTTTATGTCCAGCCAGGAGACCAGCTTCGTCACTATTGGACAACGTGTTCTTGCCAACCCTCTTAAGTATAGCTCCTCTCTCTTTCAAAATTTAACAAACTTTCATCTTGTGTAACTCTTAGTTGTTACAATGTAGTAGTCGTGGATTTGTGATCTTGACAAGGAACTCATAACCGTTGAACATTCCCATGCTGCCCATAAAGGTTTAAGATTTACTGATATTTACTCATAGCTTTTATTAATAGATTATATGAACAATATTAGATGATGAATAAGCATAGCCGAACCAACTGCAGGACAGGGAGGTGTGCAATTTGCTAATTGCATCAATAATTATGGTCTTATCAAGCTGCTCTCATTAAACTTGATGGCTCTGTTAAGCATTGTTTTAATTAGAGCTTGCTGTAGCTCTGTAGCGGCCTTCAGCATCTGCCTGTTGCAGTGGTATAGCCTAGCATATTTTTTTTTGGATAACCACAAATAAAATTCAAGCTTCCACATGATCAGTTTGATTTACCTCTAGCTACCTTCCATTTGGGTACTTAGTACTAGATTTGTAGCATGTGCACCAACAAATAAGGTTAATATGTGAAAGTTAGATTAATGGAGAAAAGATAAAAGGTGGAAGTTTGGGGGATGAATTCTATGTTTATTTGTTGCCTCCATTCTACAATGTAGTCGTATTGGCTTAATATCATGTATGGTTTACTTTGTGAAATGATTGATTCATAATTGAAGGAAAGTATAATCAGGAATAGATTGGATTGATTGATATGAGGCAAGGTACAATTACATATATATACAGGCAAGGATCAAGAGTCCTATAAGGATCAAGAGTCCAGAGTCCTATAAGGATCAGGAGTCCTTGCCGTATCCGTATCTATCTGGCCTGCCATATCTATCTAACCCAAACAGTCCTGCGCCGATTAGGGTCCTGACCAGCCCAAAGGGCGCCTATTCTAACACACCCCCGCAGTCCAAACGTCAGCCACTTTGCACGTTTAGACTGGACCGAAACTCCGTGAAGACCGAAGAAGGCAGCCCTTTGGTGAAGATATCCGCATATTGTGAAGTGGTAGGAACATGCTGGACACGGAGATCACCAATGGCAACTCGCTCTCGAACGAAGTGAAGATCAATCTCAATGTGCTTGGTACGCTGATGCTGAATTGGATTGGAGGACATGTAGACTGCGCTGATGTTGTCACAATACACCAGCGTGGCGCGCCGAAGGGGCGTGTGCAGCTCGATGAGAAGCTGTCGCAGCCAGGTGGCTTCTGCAACTCCATTAGCCACTGCGCGATACTCAGCTTCAGCACTGGATCTTGATACTGTGTTCCGCCGCTTGGATGACCAGGAGACTAAGTTATCACCAAGGAACACCGCATAGCCCGAGGTGGACTTGCGAGTGTCTGGACAACCAGCCCAATCAGCATCGGTGTAAACGACAAGATCCGTAGAGGAAGATGGTCGCAGCAGTAGACCAAGGTGAAGTGTGCCTCGGATATACCGGAGAATCCGCTTCAGGGCAGCAAGATGAGGCTCTCGAGGGGCGTGCATATGAAGGCACACTTGCTGAACGGCGTACGCAATGTCCGGGCGGGTGAATGTCAGATACTGTAGGGCGCCAGCAAGACTGCGAAAGTCTGTGGCATCAGACACTTGGGCCCCGTCAGCTGCAACAATCTTTGGATTGGTGTCAACTGGAGTAGAGCAAGGCTTGCATCCTGCCATACCAGTGCGATCCAGAATATCCAACATGTACTGTCGCTGGGAGAGGAGTAAACCAGCACTGCTTCGCTGAACCTGCATACCGAGGAAGTGATGCAATTCTCCCAGATCTTTCATGGCAAACTCTCGCTGCAGGGCTGAGATGATCCGCCGAAGAAGATCAGAAGAGGAAGCTGTGAGGACAATGTCATCCACATAGAGCAACAAGTAAGCTGTGTCGGAGCCGCGATGGTAAATGAAGAGTGATGTATCTGACTTAGCTTCAACAAAACCGATGGACAGAAGGTAGGTAGCCATTCAACTGTACCAAGCACGTGGGGCCTGCTTGAGGCCGTAGAGGGACTTCTGGAGCAGGCAGACATACGCAGGACGAGTAGGATCCTCAAACCCGGAGGGCTGCTGGCAATACACTGTCTCATTCAGAGTCCCATGGAGAAAGGCATTCTTAACGTCGAGCTGGTGGATGGGCCAGTTGCGTGAAAGAGCCAGCGAGAGCACTGTGTGGACAGGGACAGTAGCAGGCTTCACCACCGGACTGAAAGTCTCATCAAAATCCACACCAGGACGTTGAGTGAAACCACGGAGTACCCAGCGGGCCTTGTACCTCTCAAGGGAACCATCAGACTTGAACTTATGCCGGAAGATCCACTTGCCAGTGACAACATTGGCCCGAGGGGGGCGAGGTACGATAGCCCAGGTGTCATTCTGCAGAAGGGCACGATGTTCTTCTTCCATAGCCGCTCGCCAATTGGGGTCGGCAAGAGCACTGCGGAAAGTCTTCGACACTGGAGAGAGCGAGACGGTGTGATAAGTGGCCGGCATCCGAAAACCACTCTTCGCCCGCGAGCCCATAGCATGTTGGTTGCTCACGGGGCGAACAGGAATGGCACCCTTAGGCAAGGCAGCAGTAGTACTTGGCGATGCGGGCACAGGTGGAGGTCGATGCCGGCGGCTATAGTGGTGCTCGAAGAGGCGCTCGGGGCGAAGAGGCGGAAATCCGGGCGGAGGCCCGCGGGGCGCCTGTGGTGGCGCTGAACCCGTCGACGAGGTAGGTGACGACGCGCCAGCACGAAGGGCTGGCGGGACGTAGAGAGGCCCCGTCGCGGATGCCGTGCGTGGCGCGGAAGGAGGCCCCGGTGACCGGAGCGCCGGTGGGATGTAGAGCGTCGGCACCGGGAAGTCATCAGCAGCCTCGGGCGCCCCAGGCACAATCACAGAGTGACCGACAGGGGCGCTGGTGTCGCCAGAGGGTGCCCCAAGGTCGGCCACACGAGGACCGGCAGGGACAGCAAGAGCGTCGGAGGTGCTGGGAGACGTGCCTGCAGGAAACAAAGTGGGCGAGGGTCCAATAGGAGCTGGCACCACATCATCAGTAAAATCAAGAAACTCAAGGTCGGCCGGGGTGCTAGGACCATGACGTTCAGCAAAGGGAAAGGCCGTTTCATCAAAGATGACGTGCCTGGAGATGATAACTCTATTGCTGGAAAGGTCAAGGCAGCGGTATCCTTTATGGTGGAGGAGTAGCCTAAAAAGACACAGAGAGCAGACCTGGGAGCGAGTTTGTGAGGTGTGGTGGCAGATATGTTTGGATAACATTTGCAACCAAAAACCCGAAGATGATCATACGTAGGCAGGTTTGCAAATAATGCAAAGTGGGGTGTAGAGAGCTGGAGAGTTTTGGTAGGCAATATGTTAAGGAGGACAGTGGCTGTGGAGAGGGCCTCCACCCAATAGGAGGGAGGCATAGATGCCTGAAAGAGCAGTGAGCGAATGACATTATTGATGGTACGAATAATGCGTTCAGCTTTACCGTTCTGAGACGAGGTGTAGGGGCAGGACATGCGAAGATGGATGCCCTGAGCGAGGAAGAAGTGGCGAGTACTCGAGTTGTCGAACTCTTTCCCATTGTCGCACTGGACCGACTTGACACGTGTGTCAAATTGAGTGGAGACATGGGCGATGAACTGAGCCAGCGTGCTGAAAGTGTCAGATTTGAGGCGCAAAGGAAATGTCCACAAGTAATGAGTGCAGTTGTCAAGTATAACCAAGTAATATTTATAACCAGAGACACTGACAACCGGGGAGGTCCACAGATCACAGTGAATGGGATCAAACTTGCTAGACGCACGAGAGGTGGACGCATAAAAGGGCAAACGAACATGACGCCCTAACTGACAAGCATGACACAAATATGAACAATCACTAATATGACACGAAGTGCTGGATGCAAGTTTGGACAACGCCTCATGACCAGGGTGGCCAAGTCGCCGGTGCCACAGCGGGGAAGAAGCCTGAGCGACAAGGGAGTGAGCTGGAGGTAGGCGCAGAGGGTACAGTGGCCCGGAGCTATTGCACCTGACGATCTTGGTCCGGGAGGGAAGAACCTTCACAGAACAACCAACAGGGTCAAACTCCACAGAACAATTATTGTCGATAGTAAATTGGCGGACAGAGATGAGATTTTTAATAAGTTGTGCTGACACAAGAACATTATTAAGACGCAAAGAAGGAGACAACTCTGTAAACCAGTAGCAATGACAGGCATGACGGAACCATTACCTACGACAATAGATGAAGGAGTAGGATACCGCGAAGGAAGAATATGTGAAAGAGAGGAGGACTGGGATGTCATGTGGGAGGTAGCACCTGAGTCGAAATACCAGTCGCCGGACGAAGGTGGAGTCAGGGACGTGGTGCTGAAGGCGGAGGCAAGCGCCGTCGGATCCCAGGAGGGAAGGCCAGCCACGGGGTTGTAGTACCCGGGGGCAACCCAGTGTGCAGCACCGTCAGGGGCAGTAGCCTGGCTATGGGTGACGAAGGCCTGCTGCTGTGCGAGGAGCGCCTGCTGGTGCGCCTGCTGTTGCTGCGCCTGGAGGTGAGGGGGCACCGGGATCGGTGCTAACGGAGGGCGGGGGCCTCCTGGCCACATCTGGATTGAGCCCATCCAGGGGTTGTAGTAGCTGGGCCAGGAGCGACCACCACCGGGGGCAGGCTGCTGCTGTTGCTGCGCGCTGGTGGACTGCTGCTGGTTGCCACCAGCAGGAGGTCGCGTCCCCTGGCCACCACCGCCGCTACTGCTGCCTTTGTTGCCGCCGTTGCGCTTGTTGCGGCGGTTGTTGAAGGGCTTGGAGCTGCCCCCAACATTGCTGGAACCCGAGCCGGAGGGCGCAGGAGTGCTGCTGGAGGTGTTGGGCGTAGAGGTGGCAGCGAGAGCGGTGGCGGGAGCGTCCTTCCTGTTCGCCAAGGTGAGCTCTTCGAGGATGAGGTCGTCGCGTGCTTCCAGGAAGGAAGGGAAGGGACGTGCGCGACGGAGGAGCGTGCCGACATGACTGAAACGCTCGTTGAGGCCGCGAATGACGTTGAGGACAAGGGTCCGGTCGGTCACGGCCTCGCCGAGGGCGTTGAGATCGTCCGCCATCTTCTTCAACTGGCGGCAGTACTCGGTGACAGAAAGATCGCCCTGAATGAAGTTCCGGAAACGCGTGTCCAGGTGGATGGAGCGAGCCTCCCGGTTGCCGAGGAACTGAGACTCGACAGCAAGCCAAGCATGGCGGGCGGTGGAGCCTTGGGCGGAGATGATCTCTGCCAGATTGTCGGTGAGGGTGGCGATGATCCACGCCTTGACGACGCAATCCATCTGATCGCAGTCGGGAGAAATCGGGACTGGGGCCTCCGTGGTGACGTGATCCCGCAGGGAGAACTTGTCGAGGATGAGCAAGAACTGATCACGCCACCGGTTGAAGTTGCCAGAGTCGACGTCCAAGAGAGTAGTGACGTGATTGCGGATGTTGTTGACGGCGACCGCCTGGGAGTGGAGCTGCAGCAGAGCCACGGCTTCATGATGAAGCATGGCGGCGCGGAGATCGACGGCGGGTGTAGGGGCACTGCCAGGGGGGGACCAGAGGGCCCCGTGGGTGGGCTAGCGGCTGCAGCGGCAGCGCGGGCCTGAGCCGCGCGAGCCAAAGCATCGCGCGCGCGCTGGGCGGCCGCGTCACGCTCCGTGGCGGCACCAGCGGCTTCTTCCTCGGCCTCCTTCGCGCGGAGCAGGGCAGCGTCGCGCGCAGCCAGGCGTTCGTGCTCCAGGCGCTGAGCCTCGGCCTGCTGCTGCGCGATGTCAGCCTCCTGGAAGGTAGCAGAGGATTCGGTATCGACGGGCTGGCCCTTGGGGCCCTTGGGGGAGGGAGGCGTTATCGCCATCTGGTTGCGCGGGCGTGCGCAAGGGGAGGGAAGGGGGCGCAGCACGGCGAGGAGCCGGCGCGCGGGTTAGGGCAGCGGAAGAGAGAGAAAAAATTGACCTAGGCTCTGATTACCATGAAGGAAAGTATAATCAGGAATAGATTGGATTGATTGATATGAGGCAAGGTACAATTACATATATATACAGGCAAGGATCAAGAGTCCTATAAGGATCAAGAGTCCAGAGTCCTATAAGGATCAGGAGTCCTTGCCGTATCCGTATCTATCTGGCCTGCCATATCTATCTAACCCAAACAGTCCTGCGCCGATTAGGGTCCTGACCAGCCCAAAGGGCGCCTATTCTAACAATAATGTTGCAATTATAGCTTTGCATGTTACTCTAACTGAATCAATACACTATCATAATTAAGATACTTTGCCCTCAGCAGATGTCTAAAGTGTTGTTGTCTATTAATGAAATGCCATGAGCAAAAACAAACCTTTTGTTCTGTTACATTGCCCACACACTTGGAGCCAATCAGTTGTAACTTGTAAGAATGTCTAGTCTTTTGGCTATGGTTATCTTGATTTATAAATTTTAGAGGAATCATGCTGTGGCTAGATATGTTTTGTAATTCTCACACATTGCTACCTGTTGAAGTAATAATTTACCAAATAATTTGCAGTTCATATGATATGGAGACTTTTGGAGTCTAGGTTGTAAATTCTCAGTTTAAGTAATTTATGGGAGTGGTAGAATTCAGATGTGGTAGCATTGAATTCTTCTGTTCTAACTTGTTTTGGAGATCCTCATTAATATTGGAGTGTAAGTTAGCAAATTTCTGATGCAGGGTACGATTCCATTATGGACATCCTGATGTTTTTGATAGACTCTTTCACCTGACAAGGGGTGGCATAAGCAAGGCATCAAAGGTTATCAACCTTAGCGAGGATATATTTGCAGGTTAGTTTTCCTGAGACTGGAAAAACGAACTTGCTTATTTCTGCCCACTAAGTTCACAGTTGTTATATTGACATCAAAGGGTTCAATTCAACCCTGCGTCGAGGAAATGTTACGCATCATGAATACATACAGTTGGGCAAAGGACGTGATGTTGGAATGAACCAAATATCCAACTTTGAGGCCAAGGTGGCAAATGGAAATGGTGAACAAACACTATGTCGTGATATCCATCGACTAGGACACAGATTTGATTTCTACAGGATGCTATCTCTGTATTTTACCACAGTTGGCTTCTACTTCAATAGCATGGTATGAGTCTCATACTTGAACTTATCAACTTAGTAACTGACAAATACAACTTCCAGGAAGTAGAAAAGCAGATTGATTCACCCTATAACTTCTTTTTACAAAAGGAAAAAAGATGATATCTGGGCTTTGGAGTTTAAACTTTTGAGCAATCAAACATGCAAAAGTTCTCACTGCTAGAACCATTAGAAAAGTATGTTTTTTGAAAGATTGAAACTGGTACTTTGTGCAAGATTAAGCTGGGACTGGGCACAAAAGTATTGCTCCCTGATGTTTTATTTGTTTACCTCAGATAATTCATAATATCATACATGTTTTATAAAAATGATTAGTGTGTTTTATTGATGTTTTCTGAAAGCAAGAACGAACAGATTGTAAAGAGTATACTATTTGAAGCACACTGTACACTACTCTTGATGCATTTTATGATCTTTGCTGTATAATTTTCATGAGTTGACTTAAACATGTATATTACTTCAGGTGGCAGTTCTCACAGTGTATGTATTTTTATATGGGAGGTTATACCTTGTTTTGAGTGGCTTAGAAAAGTCAATACTCCAAGATCCAAATATCCAAAACATCAAACCATTTGAAAATGCACTTGCTACTCAATCTGTATTCCAACTTGGGATGTTGCTCATTCTCCCAATGATGATGGAGGTTGGCCTGGAGAAAGGATTTGGCAGAGCACTGGCAGAGTTTGTGATCATGCAACTTCAGTTAGCTCCAGTATTCTTCACTTTTCATCTTGGAACAAAGACTCACTACTATGGCAGGACAATACTTCATGGTGGAGCAAAGTATAGAGCTACTGGGAGAGGGTTTGTTGTGCGGCATGCAAAGTTTGCCGAGAATTATCGGATGTACTCCCCGGAGTCACTTTGTGAAAGCACTGGAGCTGCTTATTCTTTTGGTTGTTTACCTAGCATATGGGAGTTCATACAGAAGCTCAAGTTTGTATCTGTACGTCACAGTTTCGATATGGTTCCTTGTTTTCTGTTGGCTATTTGCACCTTTTGTCTTCAACCCATCCTGCTTTGAGTGGCACAAGACTGTTGATGACTGGATTGACTGGTGGAAGTGGATGGGCAATAGAGGTGGTATTGGATTAGCACCTGAGCAAAGTTGGGAGGCTTGGTGGGTGAGTGAACATGACCACCTGAGGAATGCAACGATTCGAAGCTTGCTCTTGGAGGTCATCCTTTCCCTGCGATTCTTGATCTATCAATATGGTATTGTTTACCACTTGCACATAGTGCATGGCGACAAAAGCTTCTTGGTATTCTATCTGCTTAGAATGGCCCTTGTTTTTTGAATCTTCATTTTGAAACTCAGTTACTTATGCTTGCTTTCTCCAACAGGTATATGCACTGTCATGGCTGGTTATAGCAGTTGCTCTTGTGTCGCTAAAGGTAACAGTCTGTTTTGGTTTTGTCTTGTAGTGCATCCTGTTTTGTTTTATACTGCATTTACAGCTAAAGTGTGCTCCCTTGTTCCAGGTTGTTTCAATGGGAAGAGAGAAGTTTGTTACAAGGTTTCAACTAGTGTTCCGCATCCTCAAGGGCATTGTGTTCCTTGTGCTCATCGGTTTGCTTGTCCTTTTATTTGTTGGTTTTGATCTCACTGTCGCAGACATTGGTGCCAGTATCTTGGCATTCATTCCCACTGGCTGGTTTATTCTTCTGGTGAGCCATTCTTGTCTTTTTTTAGTTACTTGATGTTTGCCTCGGATACTTATCGATTCTGTTAATCTTCATTAGATGTATTCTGTTTCTAGATGTATTGGCTTATTCTCTGATTCTGTTCGTGCCACCTTCTGTTGCTTTAGATTGCGCAATTATGTGGACCTCTGTTTCGGAGGTTGATCATAGAGCCACTCCACTTGCTGTGTTGCCCGTATGGTACTGGTGGAGCATGCAGAGGTCCTTGCTGTGCCAAGTTCAGGCAGAGGACCGGTGCTGCGCTTAGGAAGATGGGACCATGGGACTCCATCCAGGAGATGGCGAGGATGTACGAGTACACCATGGGGCTCCTCATCTTCCTGCCCATTGCCATGCTGTCATGGTTCCCCTTCGTCTCTGAGTTCCAGACGCGGCTGCTCTTCAACCAGGCCTTCAGCAGGGGGCTGCAGATCTCTAGGATCCTCGCCGGGCAGAACGGTAGCGGCACAAAGAGCGACTAATGCTTTGACTTTGACGGAGTCACGGAGTGATCCATTCCGTTGTGCCATGTGGTATCTCGTTGCTATTGTCCGTTGGTATTATGTGTAGCATCAAGTATGCTCGTTTGTTTGATAAAGTGAAATCGCACAATTTGTGTATGTATGTTGGATTTTCGCCTCTTAATTAAATTTGTATCCATTGGTTGTTTCAATTTGATTTGCACGTATACGTGGGAATCTGATTGATTGTCGGTGTTGAAAGTAAGTGTTGTTTGTTTCTAGCCAGAACTTTTTTTAGTGTTGGAGATAGGATCTCATTGCATGTTGGTAGCAATCATGCAGTTTGCAATCGGGACGTGACATATTTTCCATCAACGACATGATAGACGATCATTTTGGTTTCACCCCCTTGACTTGCCAACTAGTTCTCGAGATACTTGAATTCACGATGTCAATATTTTTTCAAAGCTTGCACTTTAATATCTTGTTGTCAAGTTATGATCATTTTGAACGCATCCGGTGTATCTAAAAAGATGCTAGTTTGGCCATTATGATCTCAAGTCTTGTTGAGGCTGAAGTTAGCGATCAAGTTTTGTTCTGAGGCAATACAAAGATTGGGTGTTGGCTGTACCAAACATAGTTTTGAGAATATCAATAAGGTTAACTGTGGTTGGTGACAATTTGGCCGCTTTGTGCATACATAAGAATCTAATAGAAGTTGAGGGCGTCATTTAAATAAGTTTATAGCAGCCATCGAGAGATATTAGTGAAGGAAGACAGCAGAATTTGACATCTCAAAGCAAAATTTGAGTTTTGAGTACGACGAGATTTACGTGCCCCTAGAAACAAAGGTTGCCTAATACATTTGAGGTAATCACCATGATGAGTCAATTTTTTAGATGTGTTTAGTACACAACCTTTATGAAAAAATAGGGTGTAGGCTATATGTTGAGAACCAAATTTTAAAAAGGAGGTAATTGCAAATTGGGTTGCTGAAAACTAGCTAGGGTCGATTTCCAGTAAAGTTTTCTAGCTTTGTCAAAATATATTTAGACTCCACCATTGCATTCCTCTCATTGAGATGATTGAAACACATATATTGTATAAGACAAATTGTTGTCTTGTTTGAGATTTTGCTACAGCAGGATGTAAGGAAAATGGACCATTGGCCCATTTAGTTTGCATTTTAGTGTTTGATGATCAACATGATCAAATTGGACTAATGAGTTCGGTAATGGTTATTTTATAGTCCAATAGGGTGCAAACTTGACTTGGACCAAGGCGATGTGATGATCCAAATGATCAAAACCTTAAAAAGGCATTAGGAGCACAATAAAGACCTACAAGATCAAGCAAAGTCCAAGACATGAAGATGGAACCAAGCCAGGTGCAAAGATTGCAAAGAGACGAGTGAAGAAAGGGTTCAGAGGTGACCGGACATTATGACTGGACACCACGACCGAATGCATCTGGTGGAAAACCCTAGTGCGAGAGCGCCTGCCCGTGTGACCATATGTTGTGGCGGACGGGGACTAGATGTGACTTGTCCAACTCAGTATGATCTAGACGTAAGCTATAGGACGACCAGACGCGCCTGACACTAGAGTTCGATCGATTTTAGAGAGGTTCTAGAGAGGCGCAGGCACGGTCAGACGCATCCGATGACAGGTGACCGAACACGATCAAAGTATGGTCAGTGTGAAGAATCATGGTCCCTTGTGTTTAGGCGATTAACGACCATGCTAGGTCACTATGACTAACGTGTGTTTTGCAGAGGCAAAGTCATTATAAGATAGGTCATTAGTGATGCTAAGAATGGGCTTAATGGATATTCATGCCCCCAAGATGGAAATCATTTCGGTTTCAAAGGATGGTGATTCAAGGTGAAGACTAGTCTAGTCCTTAGTGCCATGAGGTTGAGAAGGGCACTAAGTATAGCTAGGACTTAGTTTTTCCTTTGACCGTACTATAAAGGGGGGTATGAGATTAGTAGCTTGACCTAGGAGAGTTTGGGAATGTTGGTGTATGCACACATGTCATAACTAGTCCTGAGACCCTGCTAATAGCCCTTAAGATGGTAGGAGCAAAACCCCTAGAAGAGACTTAGTGAAAACAGTTGAAACAAGGGGAGAAAGAGGCTCCAGACCAGTCTGCCTAGGAGGCGTCGGACCAAGGAGAGTGGTCCGACGGTCCTTGTCTTAGGCAAGTTTCAGTGGGATAGCTTCGGACCACCTGTCCAGAAGAGCACCGGACCATAGGCGAGTGGTCCGGAGGTCCCTGTCAGAGGAAGAAAGCCTCAGAGAAGGCTCCAAACTAGTCCGACGGCTAGGTCGTCTACTAGTCCGACGCTTCGAGTCAGAGAAGTCTTGCAAGTCAGTAAGCACCCTGGCTCCGGACCTCTGCGTCGGACTAGGGCACCCAACTATAGCGAGTAGTCTGGAGGTGCCAAGTTCAATTGAGTTTTCAACTCAATGAGCACCCTGGCTCCGGACCAGTGCGTCGGACCAGGTCGTCGAACCATAGCGAGTGGTCCGACGGTGCCTGCTTTCCAGTGGTTTTTGAACTGCGAGTGAGCTCCGGACCAGGTGCTATGGTCCGGTGGTGTGTGCTTCGGAGTAATCCGGTGCCTTCGCAGAAAGTGGAGAAAGCAAGAAACGACTAGTTTTGGAGGTGGGGACTATTTATAGTTGCCCTCTTCGTCCTTGAGAGCTCTCTTGGCCATTGTTTCACCTGAGGAACCCTAGAGAGAGTTCTTGGAGAGCCAAGTGCCTAGTGAGGGAGAGATTTGAGAGAGTTCATCTTGTTCTTCCCTCCTAGAGTGATTAGGAGTGACTTGTGTGCATCCATCCACCTTCCTAGCCTTGAGTTGGTCAAGTGAAGGTCTTGTGCTTGTTACTCTTGGTGTTCGACAACACCTAGACGGTTTGGTGGTGTTCGGAGGATGTGATCGCCGGAAGATTGTCGGCGGCTCTTCTCCAAGCTTCTGTGATCGGTTGTGGGCGGGTAGAGTGGCGAAGAATCAGCTCGTAGAGAGCACTCTACCCTTGCGCGGGTAGAGGGGGAGCTATACCTTGCGAGGTGCTCCAACGAGGACTAGGGGGGTGTGTCGACACCTCGATACCTCGGGAAAATATTGTTGCGTCAAGAATTCCTTTCCCTAGCTCTTTACTTACTTGCATTACTTTCCGCCTTGTTTTTTCAATTCCTACTAGAATTGCTTAGGTTGTCTTTCAATACCTTGGCTTGCTATTGCTTTCTAGTTAGGATACACATTGCGGTAGGCACTAGGGGGTGATTGGCATTGTTAGGTTTTAATATTGCTTTAGAAATTTAAAAGAAGCCCAATTCACCCCTCCCTCTTGGGCATCTTGATCCTTTCAATTGGTATCAGAGCAAGGTTGCTCTTAAATTAGGCTTTACCACCTAGAGCAAGATGTCCCATGGGGATGGCCCCCCTCCCATGTTCGATGGAGACGACTTTCCTTATTGGAAGGTTCGTATGGAAGCCTATCTAGAGGTCGTTGATGCCGGCGTGTTCAAAGCCGCCACCGTTGGTGGTTCGGTGTTCGCCGAAGATCCTTACTATGAGAAGAACAATGCTAAGGCTAAGAACATCATCTTCCGAGGCATTTCTAAGGATGTGTTCAACCGTGTGCGGAATTGCAAAACCGCGCATGAGGTTTGGACAAACATTTGTGCTCTACACGAGGGCACCAAATGTGAAAGAGAAGAGCACTATCACCTCTATGCTTGTTCGACGCCGGAGTTGGGAGTGATCGCTGCTTCTCCTGCTTCCTTCTGCTTTTTCACGGGCGGGCTGTCGCTGCTCTCTGGGCTATACGCGTCGGGAGACAAGGCTTTTCGACGGCGTTTATCGTTTGCTGTTCTCACTCGTATGCGATCTTGAGGTTGGTTCGGAGGCTGAGGATGCCTTGTTGCGTCGGAATCTTGAGCACCATGTAGGTGTAGTGCGGAACCGCCATGAGCTTGGCAAGTGCTGGTCGGCCCAATATCGCGTGGTAGGCTGTTTCAAAGTCGGCGACGATGAAGGTGATGTGTTCCACCCTGAAGTGGTCTTGATTGCCGAACTGCACAGGTAGGGTGATCCGTCCTACCGGTGTTGACGCCTTGTTGGGGATAATCCCCCAGAAGGAGAAGTTCGCAGGCATGAGGTCCTTCTTGGAGTACTCGATCTGGTGGAAGGCGTCGGCGAATATGATGTTGAGGGTACTGCCGCCGTCGACCAGTACTTTCCTGAAGTGGCACGTGGCGATGGTCGGATCAACGATGAGCGGGAAGCGACCAGGGTACCTGAAGTCTGTCCACTCATCTTCTCCGGAGAAGCTGATGGGCTGTTCTGACCAGTCTAGGTGGCGTGTGTCGTCCGCGCCCTCGCCTGTTGCTGCTACCGAGTAGACATCCTTGCGTATCTGGCGACGTCTCCTTTCTGCTTCAACGACCACAACGCCTCCGAAGATGGAGTATGTTGTTGACGGTGGCCGGAACTCCGGTGCTAGTGGTTCTTGATCTCTGCCCTTGTCGGGATTGTCCTTCTTTGCCCTCTTGTCTCCTCTTCATTTCACCTCCTGCTCGAGGAGGTCGCAATTACGCATGGAGTGCTTGGCGTTCTTGTGTATGGGGCATGGGCCGCTGAGGATCTTGTCGTAGCTTTCGTCGTAGTTCTTTCTTGGTCTGGCGTTTGTATTAGCGATGTAACGATCGTCTCGTCTGAAATCGTACTTCTGTGGGTAATGCTCAGAGTTGCTCGATCTGTAGTCCCGATAATCACCAGGTCTTCCATCGTTGTGGTAGTCTGATCGGCGATCCCTGTCCCTTCCGCGCTCCGAGGAGCGGGAGTATTGTCGCCTGGTCTCCCTGCTTCGGGCAGCGCCGTCTTGGTTGGCGTAAGGATTCGCGATCGTCATGAGCTCTGAAGGAATACGAGGTTGCTACGCTAGCCGGAAAACAAAACTTTTCGACCTCATAAAACAGGATCTACTGCTAGTTATAGGTTACGGGATTACCACTAGACGCGCAGGTGCAGCGGAAGACGACTTGATGTAGTCGTGCGCGTCGCAGCAGGCAGTGCAGTTCGTCCTTGTGCTCCAGATGCAGCACCTCCGAGGAATCCCACACGTACAGGGAGGAAGCGTTGCGCCTCCGGACTGCTAGGTCCGCGAGGAGCAAAAGCGCGAGCGTGGGGAGGCGACGGCGGCTGCCAAAAGGCGTGGATCAATCTCGCCCGCGCCCACCCCTTGCTTATATAGGCGTCCTGACGAGCTCCCACGTTGGAGGCCCATTAGTAACCCTAAACCTAGTCTAATTCGGGTCCAACCCGAATTAGGCTTCCAGCCCTTTAAGCGTGCGACCCTATGGGCTCACGCATACATAGACATGGCCCAAGTACTCTTACTCGACCAATAGTTGATAGCGGCCTCTAGCAAGGCGTGTCAACTCCTATGCATATGCTATGATCATATCAGACGAACCACTATGACCATGTACAAGTTATTCCCTTTGCCACTCGATATATGGTTCAACTCGTGGGTTAACACTTAACCCAAGCAAGGCCATGCATTTGTTGATCCAATCACATGAGTGATCCAGTGATATCTCTCTCACGAAGAGAGGGGCAAATTCCATCTTGATTGTCTATGTCTCATAGCATGTTTCCCGACCACCCAACGACCACCTTTATAACTACCCAATAACGGAGTAGCGTTTGATAGTCCCTAAGTAGATCGTTTCACATCTTGAGTACATACCACAATCTCAGGTCTAAGGGCATAACGTTCATGACATGAATAGAGACTTTCTCTTGTTGGGTCAGTCCAGCCTACATGTCTCACATGTGCCCACATTATTAGTTTGACATCTCCATGTCTATGACTTGTGAAACATAGCCATCAACTAATACATGTGCTGGTATAGTATTCAAGTGTGCTCTTACAAGAATGCCGACCAGGGACAACTTTTAGAATAACCATTCAGGTAATTGAGTTCCACAAACAATTCACATAATCGTCAATCAATACTATTTGTCTATAATGGATATTCAAAGAACACTTTATTAATCATGGATACAATCGAAATATAATCATCTACATGATTAGCTCTAGGGAATATTCCTAACAAGCTCTTCTATGGTCGTTGGTATCTTCCGTGCCAGCATGTTTCTGAGTTCGTCGGCGCGTAGACCGTTGGAGAAGATGGTGATGGCCTCTGGGTCGGAGATATCCGTGATGCTTAATCTCTTATCGGAGAAACCCCTGATGTATTCACGGAGACTCTCGCTGCTCTTCTGGCGAACGTTTTCTAGGTCGTAACGCGTTCCTGGCTGGACACACGTGGCTTTGTATGTTTTAATGAAGATTCCTTTGAGCTATTCCCAGCTATCGATCGTGCCTTTGGGGATCTTCTGGAGCCAATTGTTGGTCGTGGTCGACAGCATCACGGGGAGGTAGTTGGCCATCACATCTTGGTTTCCTCCCGAAGCATATACGACAATCTCGTAGGTGGAGGCCCATTGCTCTGGGTTTATCTTGCCGTCGTATTTGTCCACCAATGTTACCCTGAAATTCGTTGGCCACCGGACAGCGCGCAGGCGAGGGGAAAGAGGTCACAAATTTACAACGGGTGGTGGTGTTAGGTCGCGTCGTGGATTGCCGTCCCGCCGCGGGGATCTTCCTTGGTATTCCCTCGGAGGGGTTCGTCGCGCCGGCTCTAGTGTTCGTCTGCGTCGCGGGTAGCCGCGTTCCTCCCCATCGCGTGGCGGAGATCTTCGCCTGTACTCCCTCGGAGGGCTACGGTGTACCTGCTCCGGCATTCGCTCACGCCGAGCGTCGTTGCGTGCTTCACCGTCACGTGGCGGGGATCTTTGCCTGTACTCCCGCAGGGGGCTTCTAGGGTGGTTTCTGCTGTGAGACTGATCAGAAAATTCAGACGGGTGAGACGCCTTATTCAACTGGACCACTGCTGCTTTGAGGTGAGCTCTTATTTTCTCTATCTCAGGCGTAGGGAGGAGTTTGGACAGCTCGCATGTTGCTACGGCGAGGTTGGCGCTCGGGGTTGGGTATACCGGAACATCTCCTATCCGGTCGAAGTCATTCTGGAGATTTCGTCCTGGCATGCGACCACCGTTTCTCTGGTCTCGCTCGCGCTGCTCACGTGCGAGTCGTTCGCGTTCGTGGTGCTCCTCGTCTCGTTTCTCTTGCTCGACGCGCTCCCGTTCGCGCCGTAGTGTGCGCTCGTTGTTGCGCTGTTCCCTCGCGAGGCGATCGTCCTCTGTCTCGTTGTCGCGTGGGACGCTGTCGGCGGAGACTTGAAAAACTATCCCTCCGAAACCTGGGGGGAATTCTAGGATGTCGCTGGTCGATCTGGATGAACCGGGCGTTTCGGGCCTCGTGGAGGCAATCGAGGCTGAGGAGACCGTGCCATCGAGAGATACTGCCTGGTCGGAGTCGTCAGAGATCGGGGAGGTGGTGACGGTGTTCACAATGGGTGCTGGGTGAATCTGGTCGGAGATCAGTCGATGCTTTTGGCGCTGGGAGACAGCGACCTGATTACCGAGCCCATAGTCATTGGGGAGGGGCGAGTGTCCCTGGTCATCGTGACCATTGTCTTCGGCGGAGACCGATGGCAGCGTGGTCGGCGACCGTGGTGACCTGTGAGTCGGCGTCGCGCTGCCTGGATGAGGTCGATGCAGCTGATGATTCCGGCGTTGGCGCGATCGACGACTCCGATCAGGTCGTCGATGTTGACATCCTTGCGCGGGTGGTACTTCGGTGTGGTGGGATGACACGGAGATGGTGGTGAACTTACCCCACGTGGCACAGATCCGATGGTCCAAGACATAGATCCGATCTGGATCACGGTGCCGGGCGCCGGAAGGACCATCGAATCCGGGAAGGTGACTGCTTGACGAGCCATGAAGTCGATGCACACACCCCCTACTTGGCGCGCCAACTATCGACGAAATATGCGTCGCAGTCTACCTAGGGAGTATCCCACGGTAGTAGATTGTTAGGCGGAGGTGTGGCGACGACGATCAAGCGTAACACAGAGAGCGTATACACGGCGATTTAGATAGGTTCGGGCCGGCAAACCGCCGTAATACCCTACGTCCTGTGTTCTGGTGGCTAGATTGATCTCGTATATCAAGTTACAAGATCTGTAGATGATCTGAGAGAGGTTGTCTGGGGTTTTTCGAGGGGGGTCCCTGCTCGCCTTATATAACCGGGGAGCAGGGTTACAATTTCCATATCCTAATAGATTACGATCGGTCCCTTATGGCAAGGGATCCGAGTCTATCTACTAGGATCTTCCTTGGCGATCAAGTCTTCTTAGGGGTCCTTAGCGAGCACGACGGACTGGTCGCGTGCCGCAAGGCCTCGTGGGCTGGGCCGTCTCCTGGTCGGCAGGCCCAGGAAGGTCCCTGGGGATATGCCGAGGTTATATCCCCAACAGAATGCTTTTACCATGCTATCTCATGAAAATGCTAATGAAATGTATTCTCGCTTGAATGTGCTTGTAGAGGAGTTGAATGGCCTTAGGCTCACCCAAATGTCACCGTCCGATGTGGTGTGCAAGATACTTTGTGTCTTACCAATAGACAAGTATGGCCACATCGTCACGGTCCTTCATCAAGGTGATCTCTCCGCATCTACACCAACAGAAGTGTTGGGCAAGATCAACGCTCATGAGATGTACATGAAGATCAATGATGGTGGTTCATCCTTCTCCAAGAAGAAAGAGAAGGAGGAGAAGAAGGACTTGGCTCTCAAGGCATCTTCCAAGGAGAAATGCAAGATGCAATATGTCATTGAGAGCGCAAGTGATGATGATGATGAAGACAACATCGCTCTCATGGTGAAGAAGTGTTGAAGAGGCTAAACAAGAGTGGAGTCAAGTTCAACTCAAAGAAGAAGAAATTCTTCACAAGCTCTTCAAGGAAGCCAATCTCCCAAATGAAGTGCTACAATTGCAGCACTCTTGGTCATCTAGCTCATGCTTGCCCCGAAGAGAAGAAAGACAAGTTCAAGAACTACAAGAAGAACAAGGGTGGCAATGATGACTCAAGTGATGATGACAAGAAACAAAACAAGCCATACAAGAAGAAGAAGAACTTCAACTTTCACAAGATGAAGAAGGATGGCAAGGCTTACATTGTGGGTGATTGGCTCACCGACATTGAGGACACTAGTGCCTCCTCCGATGATGAAAGTGAAGATGAGAAGGTGGCCGCTTTGGTGATTGGTTCTTCCCTTCCACCGCCACCTCCTCCTTCATCACCGGGCTCATCCTCTACACACCTATGCCTCATGGCTAAAGGTGACAAGAAGGTAAAAATAGAGGATGATGATGATAGTGGTGACTCTAGTGGTAATGAGAGTGACGATGAAGAAGCACCTTCCTATGATGAGATAATTAAAATTTGCAACAAGTACGCTAGCATCATAAGGAAGTACAAAGGTAAAAATGACAAGCTACTTGAGATCAAAGGAAACTTGCATGATAAGCTTGACACCTTAACTAGTGCTAATGATGATTTGAAGCTTGAAATTAAATCTCTCACATCTAGCACTAGGGAGCTCAAAGCCTCTCTTAAGCAAGCTAATGAGAAACATGATAAGCTTGAGAGGTCAACATAAGAGCTTCACACAAGGTATAACTTGCTAAAAGATGAATACCAAAATGTCAAGCAAGAACATGGCACACTAGTGGTAGCAAATGAATTGCTAAATCAAGATCTTGCTACACATGTTTCTACTAACCCGTGTGTTAAGTGGGATAGTGCTACCTCTTGTGATATCTTGATTGACGATGTGGCTCTTGAGCAAAGTGCTAAGTGCAAGGGCAAGAGATTTGTTGAAGCCGACAAGTATGATGACTATGTCAAGATGAGAGAAGAGAACTCAAAGATCAAGGAAGAGCTAATCACTCTCAAGTCTAACAAGCCTATTGTCATCAAGCCGGCTCAAGAAGAAGACAAGGATGCTATCACCTTGATCACCTCTCTTAGAGAAGAAATTGTCAAGCTCAAGAATGACAAGACTAAGCTTACAAGTGGCTTTGAGAAGTTCACCAAGGGTCACAACATTCAAAGTGAGATTTTGATGAGCACCGTCATGAAGAATGACAAGACCGACATTGGGTTCAAGGAGAACCAAGTCATGAAGGCAAAGGTCAAGATTGAGACCAAGAATTATTACAAGAACAAGTACAATGGCTACAATCAAGAGTACTCAAAGCCCAAGCCAAGAAGATGCTTTGAGTGTGGTCAAGTGGGTCATTACGCTTATGATTGCAAGAATCAACCACCCAAGACCTTACCCAAGCACACTAGGCCATTTGCTCATGATGCTCACTATGTCATCAAGAAGGACCACAAGGGTAGACCACTAGTAGTGTTTCTTGGTCCACCTATGAAGAACAAGCCTAGAGTTCTTTGGGTTGCAAAGGAGATAGTTACCAAGGCAATGCCCCCCCGCTTTGAGTGGGTTCCCAAACATCAAGCTTAACTCCATGTTGCTTGTGTGTAGGTGAACTACAAGACCGGTGGAAGTCATTGGGTGATTGATAGTGGTTGCACTCAACATATGACCGGTGACTCCGGATGTTCACCACACTTGATCAAGATTGTGAAGGGCAAGACAAGATTACCTTTGGGGACAACTCAAAAGCTAAAGTACAAGGTCTTGGCAAAGTGGCAATCTTCAATGATCAATCAATATCCAATGCCTTGCTAGTTCAATCTCTAAGCTTCAATGTGGCAGAACCGCCAAAATTATAAGAGATCAAGTATCAAAGTAGTCGATTTAATGACCACTTTAAACACTTGAGCCCATATAATCCCAGTAGTCCGGAAACCTCGAAGGATTTCTAACAATCGTATCTCCAACCAAGATCGCGCAAACTCAGGTATGCACATTCGAACGAACCAACCATTAAACGAAAATACTTGAAGTACAAAATAAAGTTATTACAACACTTTGTCTCGAATTAAGTAGTACTCCTGCCACAACACATGTGTCCAAATAAATATTGTTTTGAAACCCAACCCAAAGTCTTACTCCACGCAAATACTATACTAGATAGGGGTGCCCACGAGACCTCGTCCAACAACAGCAAAAGATGAGCTCGTAGAAGACTTTTCCCAAAGCCTACTCCTCTTCTCCTTCGACAGGATAGAGACAATGCTTACAATAGCCGAAGTATACTTGGCCATCTACAACAAACGGGATAAACCCTGAGTACGAGAATGTACTCAACTAGACTTACCTGTCTAACTGAAAATAAAGACTCCAAGGATATGCATGGCTATTTATTTGGATCTGGATAAACTTTGCTTTTACGGAAACACTAGAGAGATGAAGTAACTTTAAATATTTGAGAACAACCATTTTAATCCTATTAATTATTTCTAGGTTTTGCACCTGTACTAGAGCACACATTTTGATCTAATCAATCAATATAATAAACCATATCCAATTCCTTTATCAACATTTTAGTAGAACCATTACGATGTCACATGGAGTTGTACCGTGGTGAAGCTCAGCATAATCTCCCACTATCCGGTGGGAGGCGGCGACTCGAATCGATATACAACCAGCTGGCAAGATTACCTTTAACTCACGCCCACACTTTCCCTGTCGGGTCCATGCATTGGGTTACCGCTCAACACTGTCCAAGTAGTATCGCCGCGGGCTCGCATTGGTCCACCCAATTGTAGAAATCGGTTGGCCACCACGAGGCAGGTCGTATCTACAAACTAGAGGATGCTCACAACAGATTGAGCACCGGCCTAGGCAGTGTTTACTCGGCTTCGGGGTCGATACTCGCAACGACCCCTATGTGAAAGGGTGCATTCGAATATGTAAGAGGGACACCATCGTATACAAACCTATACGATCCAACGGATGGACTGCGCCCAAGTCTAAACCACTTGGTGCCTCTTCCTTCTAGTTGACCACATTTTCATTACTACCATTGGTTCTTTCCACGATAGCAAAATATAGCCAACCGTGATCGGTATTACCCCCATAGGATAATACTATAAATATAAATGTAACCATTTATTCTAAGTAGGCTAAGTGGTTGCTTTTACTTTTATTAACATGGTAACAAGGTAGGTAAATTCAATATCAAGGAAGGTAATGCATCAATTGGGATTCAATCAACTCCTGTCACCTAATGCATCACAGTATAAAATACTCAAGTAGATTAATTGTAAATACTGGGAGGCTTAAGGATGCTCCGGGGCTTGCCTTGAGTGAAGGTAGAGGGCTGGTGATCAGGGAACTCAGGGAGGTTAGTGTCGAGCTCATGGTACTCCTCGTTCAGCTCCTGCACCTCCTGGACTCCTTCCTCTGGAAGTGGCACCTGAGGTTCCTCTACTGATCCTGGATATATGCAATGCATATAAGTAAACTTGATGGTGCAGGGATGATGCTTGAACATGGATTAAACACTCAAAGATTGCTTTTAGAATCACTCTAAGTATCCACTCTAATTCCACTTTACACAGCAACCTTATAATAAACGGCTCAGAAAAATCTACCAAAATTACAGAGGACAGAACAAGCCTACTGGATGCTAATGCAGAAAAATTACTTAAAGTAAAGCTACCGGCTAGCAGATACAAAAAGATGAAACTAAATGCAGAAAAAGCACTTAGAACTAGAGCTACTAGGTAACAGGGTGAAACATAATATATCTTATTTTTAGCAGGTTCTAAACTTAGAAACATATTTATCAAGAAAGTTCCATGATCAACACTACCAGATTAATTTCTATAAAGATTTCCAAAGAAAACCCTAGAAAAGGACACTTGAACTACAAGTATCTTTTCTGACATACAACATACCACATAATATATTTTTCTTAGACAGATCAAGGCATACAGAGACTACACAAAAAGTTTCATGATTTATCTAAGCACAAATTTACCACATGAATTAATCTAAGAAAACAACAAAAGCACATTTTAATAGGTAATAATTAAAACTTACACAGAAACATGACATGTTATATTTTTCCTAGCTTCTACACAAGATAACAAAGCTAGCATAAAAACTTCACATTTTTATTTGACCAGTTCAAGTAGGAACACAATTAATTTTGATAAATGCAGAAAAGAACTATTTAAACATTAGTACTGAAGACATTCTCCAAAAATTATTTTTATATTTTTAACAGAAAGATCTACCTTTATAGAGTCTAACACAAATTATTTCATCATTTTAGGATTCACCAAACTCTAGATATGAAATAAACAAGCATTATCACATTTACTAAAAATAGGAAAAAGAAAAACATCACTGTATTCAGCCCATGGTGAACAGTGCATGGGCTCGGCCCAGTGCGTGTGAGAGGCCGAGCTGACAGGTGGGACCCCGTGGTCAACTCGAGTCCACATGTCAGTGAGTGCGAAGCAGAGCACGACGTTGACCGGCGCGTTCTCGCCGGTGGCGAGGGTGGGTGCGGTAGGCTCAGGGTGATGACGCGCATCGACTGGTAGGGTTGGTTGAGCCAGCGCGACCCTGTAGCGAGCCGGCGGCGTGCGATGGCAGCGCAATGCGGCGGTGCGAAGCGGCGAGGCTCTCGCCGGCGCTATGTTGCCTGGCGAGCGGGTGCGTGAGCACCACGGTGTTGCGGTGAGTGCAGCGCGTGTGTTGGTTGAGCCTGAAGAGCTCCGAGGAGGTCCGACCACGTGCGAGCTCTGCGGTGGCGGCAATAGTGCACGGCCAACGATGTTGTGCCATTTCAGGGCGAGCTAGGGCTAGGGCTAGGGTGTTCTCACCTCTTCTACCCTCGACGAAGCTTCCACGAATATGGAAGAAGCGGATGTGGCCGAGAGGGAGGTGAACGTCGTTTGGTCATTGCGGTGGCGACTGCGCGCCGAGGAACGACGATGGTGTTCCGGCGTGAGCGAGGCTCGGCTAGCGAAGGCGAGGCGAGCAGTGCGTGTGCGAGGCGAAGGTGAGTGGGTGTGCGAGAGGTATCGAGCAGAGGCGCTCGGATGGCGGCAAACAGGCGAAGGGGATGCTGCAGTCCTCTCGGTGCACGGCGCTACGAGAGTAGAGGCAGAGTGAGCGAGGGGGCGAGTGAGCAGGTGTGCTTGCGGTTCTAGGGGGAGCGGGGGTGTAGGCACGACTGCTGACGCGGTCATGGAAGACCGGAGTGACCGGTGGGGACCGTGACGCGGCAACGCGACGGTCGGCAGAGGCGTTGCGTGTCCGCAACGCGCGGGGCAGAGCACGCTCTTGGTCCTAGCGCCGTTAGGGCGGATTCGGCACTTGATCGCGAGTGAGACAGGGTGAGCGGCTGACCGGACGCGGCACTGCGGCGGCATTATGGCGACGCGACAACGAGCAACGTGGCAGCGGCGCAGCGCTGCGCTCTGCGCGACGCAGAGGCGAGGAGTGGGCGAGTGTGTGGTCGGCGTAGTGCGGCAGGCCGCGACGCGAGGAGAGTGGCGCAGCGCGGCTATCGGCTTCGGTGCTCGGGCATCGTCTGCCACGTGGCGGCAACGCCAGCGTACGACGCAGCCAGCGGTCGGGCGCATGTGCGGGCGCGTGCGCAGCACGTGAGCGGCGTGTGCGCGGGAGTGCGCGGTTGCGGGGGTGTGCACGGGCTTGCGCAAGGCCGAGCGGGCCGAATGGGTGGACTCGGCCCATTCCAAGTTTGTTTTTGTTTTCCCATTTTTGAGATGCTAGTGTTCACCTCATCATCACCTGCAGGCTCAAAACCAGTGGAAACATAGGGCATAGTTTCATCGAAGGTAATCTCACAGGTCTCCATCACTCAGTTAGTTTCAAGGTTAAGTGCACGATAAGCACGAGAGTGAGTAGAGTAACCTAGAAAGATACCGTCAGAAGACCGTGATTCAAATTTATCTAACTTACCGCCCTTTTTGAGAATGAAGCACCTGCACCCAAACACCCGTAGGTGACTTACCTTGGGTGGTCTCCCAAATCGCAGCTCATAAGAGATCTTTTTCTTGAAAGCTCGGAGAAAAATGCGATTGGAAACATAGCAAGCAGAACTGAGTACTTCGGCCCAATACCGCCTAGGAGTCCTATGCTCATCGAGCATCATCCTGGCCATCTCAACAAGGGTCCGATTCTTGCGCTCAACAACACCGTTCTGCTAGGGAGTGTGGGGTGAGGAAAATTGGTGATCGAGACCCAAAGACGAGCAAAGAGTTGAAAATTGAGCATTCTTGAATTCTGTGCCATTGTCACTGCGGATAGCTCTCATGGCATTCTTAGGTAGCTCATTTTGCAATCTCAAAATCAGATCTCGAACAAGTGGAAAGGCCTCATCCTTACTCTCCAAAAAGAACACCCAAGAGTACCTCGAGTAGTCATTAACGACTACAACAACATACCACTTCCCTCCTTCCGACCTGACTCGAGCTGGACCAACTGTGTCCATGTGTAAGAGCTCGCCGGGTCGAGTGGTCATGATCTCAGTCACAGGAGGATGGGAAGCAGCAACCATCTTGCCATGCCTGCAAGGATGACAAACCAAATCCTTCTCGAACTTCAGCTTTGGCAATCCTTGGATAAGGTCCATTGAGCTAAGCCTTGCAAGCAAGTCAAAACTCAAATGTCCCAATCTCCTATGCCACTTCCAAAGCTCGGAAGAAGAACCGGCAAGAAGACAACGAGAAGAACCGGAAGAGATAGAAAAATATGCACGAAAAACCTTCCCGAAGGGCAAAATCCGGCAAACCAGATCACAACGAGAGTCCAAAATCCGAGACAAGTTTGGCTTAAAGCTCACTTCAAAACCGTCTTCAAGGAGTTGCGAAACTGGCAGGAGGTTAAAATGCAAATTCACAACCAAAGCAACATCCTTGAGGACAAAAGACAAATTGACTTGGATCGACCCTCGGGACACAACCTTACCTTTACTCTTGTCCCTGAATGTAATGTACTTGGTGTGGCGCACGGGGTCGAGGCTGGAGAACCACTTGGCACTTCCGGTCATATGGTGTGAACATTCGGAATCCACAAGCCAAGTCTCCTCCAGTCCTCCTTCCTACATCAATAAAAAGACATAGGGTGAGCAAACGGTCCAACACTGGGCTTAGTAAACTGTGAAGGATACCAGTGTTGTCCCACTTGCCCAAAGAATGGGTTAGGAGAAAAGCCAAACATCTCCTGTCCCATGGGAGGATAGCGATCACCACGATAGGGAAAACGTGGTCCACTTGCGAAGGGTGGAGTGAAGCCACCACCACGAGGTCCATAGCCGTATGGGTCACGACCGGTACCTCGCCGGGCACGACCACCGCGTGGTCTCACCTCCAGAGGCCTAGAACCTTGAGGCATTGTACCTCTAGGCCTAGTAGTGCACCTCTGAACGTCCGGTTGACGCACCCCAACTTGTGGATGGAACATGTCCCGGTTGTTCAACTCAAACTGCTTCCGATCATCTCTCTTCCTCCTATAGCAAAACTCAGCCAAATGCCCATCCCTTTCACAATACTCACAATGGTACCTCACCGCACTCTTGGTAGGCACTCTCTTGTTGGGTTGGGTGGCTCTAGCTTTCTTAGGAAGGGGATCACTAGAGATGTCTGGCAGTGTGTCAAGTGGGTTGCGAAGATGGTTCGGTTTTGCAATCCACACTTGCTTCTGTGGAGTGGTTTTGGGTGGCTCTTCAAACACACCATCTCTCATAGGAAACTCAGAGGGGTTGGTAGGCTTAGGTGGAGTGATCTTGGTAAATCTGGGAGCTGTGGTGGGTTTCTCATTCTCGCTCAAACCACTGCACTCACCGATCTTACCAAACATACTATCATCCTTCCCATCTATAGCAAAGCCTACTCCCGTGCTGCTAGCCCTTTTGCATTGGCTAAGCATGATCCCCAACTGCGGCTCTCGGCAAGACACCCAACTCAAGATGGACCGAAGGTATGTGTTTTCTTCCTCGGTACGCATCTTTTCGTGTCTGCATGACGCGATCTCAAGATCCAAAGCCTCAAAGCGCTCCAACTCTCTAGTGCTATCTGAGCTGACCTTCTCTAGCACAGCGATCCTAGCATCCTTATGTGCCAGCTCAGAACGTAAGCCTAAGCAAGACTTGCACACACCAAGTAAGCTAGGCCTAGCCTTCAGCTCACTAACCTCCTCAAGTAGAGTGCCATACTTGTCCTGGAGAGTGACAAGATCAGACATGTGAATGGCGCAAGCATCACACTCTACCTCCTCACTAACCACCACAGACGCCTTAGCAAAATCTAGCTCATGAAGCGCGCTAAGGTACTTCGCGTTAAAGTCATTCCTCTCAACCGCGACACGCTTGAGCAACGCATCTTGACTCATCAAGGCGTTGTTCAGAGACTCAGTCTCAAGAGAGAGGGACTCGACGATGGGTGGTACCTCGGGTGTGTCGGAGTCGTAGTCGTAGTCGGGGCCATCCTTGCGCTTCCCGACCTTGCCTTCTTCAATCGCCATGGTGCAAAAGCCACCGTGCTTGGCGTTGGCGTAGAAGCATAGGCCGTTGAGCTTGTCCTCAACCTTTCCCTTGGAATCATCATCGCTCAAAGAAGCACCTCAGTCGGAGGAGGCATCGATGTCGCTGAAGGAGGCAAGGAAGGCTCGGTGCTTGGCCTTCACCTTGTCGATCACCTTCTTGGAGGACCTTCGGTGGTAGCCACCCTTGGGCTTGTGCTTGTCCTCGAAGTGGTGCTCGCACTTGGTGAAGTCACCCGCAGCTTTCTTGGGGCAGTTTGCGATGAAGTGATCCTCATCACTGTAACGGTAGCACCCCTTGGCTGAGCCACCACACCGATGGTTCAAACGGTTGTTGTGAAACCGTGAGAACTTGGTGATGACCAAAGCCAACTCATCATCTCCAAGAGCCTCCACTTGATCCTCTGTCACAGAAATCAAAGACAAAGCGAACAAGGAGTGTGAAGGGTCAGAGGAGGAAGAAGACATACCGCCGAGACCAGAAACTAACGCCATAGATGGTTTCGACGGGTTTTCAAGCTTGGCCCGGGTCTGGTAGTCAATCTCCGAGGACTTGAGCTTGCTGAATAGCTCGTCCACGGTCAGGGCATCATAGCCCGGTGACTCCTGAATGGCAGCCACCTTCATCTCCCACATATTCCGATCAGGAGCATGTAAAAGCTTGATAGCCATCTCATGATCATCATAAGGCAAGTTGGCTCGATTAGCACACATCTTGTTGATGATAGATTGGAAGCGAGTGAACATCCCGTCAACAGATTCGCCGACCAACTGAGAAAAGTTCTCGTACGCTCTACGGTACGTGTCGAAGAGTCTGGACTTGATCTGGGTGTTACCCTCATGATATCGCACAAGTGTTTGCTAGATCTCCCATGCCGTAGTAAGACTCGAAACTCTCTCAAACTCAGGAAGAGACAAACTCGAGAACAGGATGCTACGGGCTCTTGCGTTTGACGCATGTTGCGTGATTTACAGCTCATTAATCCGGGCGCCAAGAACCATGTAGTCAGCACTCTCACAAATCTCCCAATACTTCGTATCAAGCCCTTGGAGGTAAGCGGACATGCGCACCTTCCAATAGGCGAAGTTTGTTCCATCGAAGAACGAAGGTTTTCCAGCACCTCGCTCCATGGGGGTGAATGGGAGCCTCAAATTTCTCATGAAATGTTCGGGCCACTCTTCCCAAAAACCAAACCCAGTTGCTCACCGGAAACCTCAAAACACAGGTTCTCAACCCCTAGGGAAAAGAGGTAAGAACCTAGGCAAAACAGGCGCAAACAGTGACCGTTGGACCACTTGATCAAGACCACCGGAGCATAGCACAAGGTCCGGAGCCTTGGTCCGACGCTTCTGTAGGTGACCGTCGGACTGGTTCGACGCCCACTTTCAAAAGTTCGACGCCCACACAGAAACTACACAGGGAGCACCCAAGCTCTGGACACTGGTCCGACGCTCACCGTCGGACTAATGCACCTTGTCCGACGCTTACTGAGAAAAACCCTCTCCAAAAACAGTAGGCACCCAGGCTTTGGACAACTCATCCGACGCTCACCGTCGGACCAATAGCTCTGGTCCGACGCTCTGAGCAGTCAGGCGGTTTCCTGGGACTTGACCACCGGACCACTTGCAATGGTCCGGAGCCTAGTCAAAGACGTCCGACGCCTGGTCCAGAGCTCGCGAACAGAAACGCTGAAGCCCACGAAAAACGACTTTCTCTCCGCCAAATCTTCCCAAAACTCAACCAAATGATCACCAACTGCAATCAAACTTTGTAGGCAGGATCCTTGTCCAGTAGTGGAGCTATCCCGAAGAAATCATCGCTCAATTTGGAAAGGATAAACGGGAACACTCGGATTTGGGGGAGAAAGGGTAAAATGAAGAACGCCACAAAGAAAACACCCGATCTACGCACTTGTGAGGTTTGAGGGGAATTCCTTCGGTGCAAAGAAGCTCCTCACGATTATGAACAACTTGGTTCAAGTCGATTTTGCAAAGCTACTCTCAACAAAGAGAAATCATCTCGGGAAAAAGAGAGAGCAAAAGCAAAATGGGAAGAACACAAGCAAACCGGGGACACAATCAAGAAATCGAAGCAACCATGGCTTACGGAGGTTACAGCCTCCGATTCTTTGCAACAATCACAAGTTCTTACACCGGTGACATGGTGGATCTCAAGCAAGAATAAGCTATGGAATGGAAAACCTAGGAATAGGTGGGAGAGAGAGTAATGCAAGAGATAAGGATGAGGATACCCCTTCATCCTCTATTTAACGGGGCTTTGGCTATGTCCCAAAGACCCCCCTAGATACATTGAGTGAACTACCTAGCCTAAGCATTGCAGTCCAAGCTCCGGAAAATATCTCCCTCCATTTGAATGGACGGCCCCGCTTCCTGCCGGGAGTTGCCGTCGCCTCGACGCAACCTCTAGGATTCCGCCACGTGCCATCTCCGCTTCCTCGGAAGCTCTGCCTAGGTTTTGAGGCCCAAACCCAGGAAACCCGCCACCGCTAGCTTTGGGCTCAACTACCGAACCTCGAGTTTTGCGGCCCAAACTCGGAAACCGACGCAGATGGTTTTGAGGCCCAAACCACTAAACCACTCGACGCGAGCCACCTTGTCTTCGCCCGGTCGAACTCCGAGTCTCCTGAGCCACCGTCTTGACTCGGCTGACTCGGTCTACCTCCATGTCTTCTCGCACTCGCCGGTGCCAAGTACTAGCCACCACAGCTAGTCCGCCGGTGCCCATGGTCCCTCAGTCCGAGCCCCGCTTCCGCCCTTCACCACTCTCAGTCCATCGGCACGGCAAGCCTCTACTCGACCTTCTCCACGCCATTGACCACTATCACTAGGCATAGCACCTGCACACCACAAGCCGATAGACAAGCACAGTTTCTGCTTTCGCAGAGGTTAGGGTAAGCCACTCAAACTGAAACACTCATGTGTTGGACGATCACTCATCATCAAAGCTGAACATACATGGGTACTTATCCACCATGTGTTCGCAATGGAACTTGAGCGGTGTCGTGTATGACCGAAACTGGTGTGTCAAGTCCTTTGACTTCGCCCGGTTGGTAAGTGGCATCACCTTTCTTACAACCACTTGCATACAACTTGAAATGTGCCTAAATCTGAAATTGGCTGCAAAACTCTAAAACTTGAAAAATTCATTCAGTTGGGTCATTGGATTGTTGTATTAACTTTACTAGGGATAGTTCTACTTGCTATACAGATTGCTTTGAGATAGATCCTATCTTGTTTTCCATGTCTAGTTGTCTCTAGGAGGTGATACCATTTCTCTGCTCTCACATGTAATGCTCTCTAAAATAGCTTCTAAAGTGGTCTTAAGCTCAACTTGAGTCTTTGTTGGGCACATAGAGCTTTTCCTATTCTCACAGGATCACATCACTTAGAGCATCTATTCCTTGTCTTAGCTCTAAGTATGAAGCTTTTGCACTCATTTTGCATTTTATGACATTTGTAGCTATCTCTTTGAGGTTTGAGCTTTGATGAGCTGCATGTGTCACCAAGGGGGAGAGATGTGCATTTCATATCTATTTTTAGCCATCTACTTCAAAGGGGGAGAAAATGGTGCATTTTCATACTTGCATTAGTCAAGGGGGAGAAATTGGATTTTGTGGCCTTTTTGAGCTTTGATTCGCCTTGGTCCTTTCAATTGGTACCTCCTTCTTCAATTGGTATCTCTTTTGAGTACTTGGATACTTTCACCCTTTTTTGGTATCTTGAGTGTGCATGTTCCCAGGTTGAGTTTCTGCTAGTTGTTTTGAGCTTTTGCCTCTTCTGGAGGGTCTAGCTTGCTTTGTTGACTTCGACAGGTTTCGATGGCTCCTTGAGCTTTAAGGTGTTTTAATTGGTATCTTTCGAGCTCCCTTAAGGTGTCAATTGGTTTTCTGAGCTTTGAGAGATTTGATTGGTTTCTTGGACTTGCTAGTAGTGTTGGGCCTGTTTTCTGACTCTTCTTGAGGGCTAACTTTGTTTTGCTTGGTTGCGTCGAGGCGTTGCCCATGTCTTTGGGAACCAAGTTTTGGAATCGCTTTGCTTCTCTCAAGTGACCCCGTTTTGGCTTTCTTAGCTTTTTGGTCATTTGGAGAGCTTCACCTTGTGGCTCAAATCTGAAATGCACTTGTGTTGACAATGCACTCATCAAGGGGAGATTGCGAACACATGGTGGATAAGTACCCATGTATGTTTAGTTTTGATGATGAGTGATTGACCAACATGTGAGTCTTTCAGTTTGAGTGGCTTACCCTAACCTCTGCGAAAGTAGAAACATGTGCTTGTCTATCGGCTTGTGGTGTGCAGGAGCTATGCCTAGTGACAGTGGTCAATGGCGTGGAGAAGGTCGAGTAGAGGCTTGTCGTGCCGATGGACTGAGAGCGGTGAAGGGCGGAAGCGGGGCTCGGACTGAGGGACCATGGGTGCCGGCAGACTAG